>MU134320.1:426382-441388 GCA_015039355.1 Ramaria rubella
GAGTAAGATGCTGTTCGTTCTATTTAAGTTGTTCTGCCTTACATGTATTTTAAGATACAAATATTTTTTATCTGATCCTCCCAGCACTTTTACAGGTTTCCTTTACCCCCCGAGTCAACGGGCTTACTAGGAAACTAGGTGTCACGTAGCAAGACAACCAGTCATCGTCGTCGCTACCACACTCATTGTAGAGCTTTCTCTTGTATGTAATCATTTGCTCTTTCCCATACCTTTAGTTGTGCTTGTATGTATATTGTTTTACGTTTATCTTTATCTCCCTACCGGGATCACGTACACTTGCATCACACTCCTATCTCGACGCTCCCAAGTACAATTAATCGTGACCCCTAGTTAATCTTTACACATGGGAGTTTTCGAGGGTAGGTTTACGATCGATTATCGTACGGTTCCCGCCCGTACTACCAGCATGACACTCGAGTTTGTCATTCGTTATTTATTTATTTTTGCCTATCTCAACTTACCGCATGGAAGTTTTGGAGGATAGGTTTGCGATCGATTGCCGTACTCTCACCCATACTTCTACCTTGACATCTGCTCTAGTTTGTCATTCGTTATTTATTTCGCTACCTACCTGAGTTGACTTCTCCCCCACGTAATAGAGCTAACGACACGCCCTTATTTTCTTCTCCCCCACCAACCTACCTATCGATCGATTCGTCTGGCGTGGGTCAACTCTGCTCTTGAACTCGAAACTCTGGGCTGACTACAATCTCATCGCTCCTCACACTTCTCGTCTGTCGGCTGGCAGGTCCCACCCAAACCGGGACGTGCGCGTCCCCGTATTAGGGTATTTAGGTCGTTTCATTCACATCCTCCATCCCCGTCACTACCGCGTTCAGGCGCACCCCCTTGTATGCCGCTGCATACGCACACACGTCGCGTCGTCGTGCGCCGCACCACCCCACGTTCTCACCGCAACCTTTGTTCTCCAGCACACTCCCGTGCATGACAGTACGCACGTACGCACCAGTTGTCCCTCGCGTCGCCACACCGGACACCACAATGACACACACTACCGCAACTGTACGGGGTCGCAGTTGTACTCGCTGAGCGAATGCCCTGAGACGCGCCGACAGACACGCCGAACGAAATCCGACAGACGCCCGAACGAAACTCCAGCGCCCGTTTTTCCCCGGTTTTTACAACGGAAAAACCTGTTGGAAAAAATTAGACCTTTTAACTTACTTGTTGTTCCTAACACTTATGGAAAGTTTTTCACTCTCATATACATTGGAAAATGACCGTAAAAACGGACGGGTACACTAGTTTTCTGTATTAAAATTTCTTACTTATTCAGGATTTTTAACCTGTTTTTGATATAATAAGAAACTTTTTTTTCTGATTTATACAACTCTTTTTCCGTTATAAAGGACACCTTTTCTTGTCAAAAAAATACTATTTATACTTATGAAAATAACGACTTTTTCCATCACTTATATAACCTAAAATGAACGTAAAAACCTCATATTTTAATCTTTTTACTATGTAAAAACAACTTAAAACCCGATGTTCGTTGTTTCCGATTAGCTTATTATCACCACCAACAATGGTTGTGTTCGATAATTAAATTGAAACCGGGATGTTCGTTGTTTCGAAGTTAATTTATCTTCACTACTATCGGTTGTGTTCGGTCGTTAACTATAAACCGGGATGTTCGTTGTTTCACAGTTAATCTACCTTTCACCACCAAACGAATGTGTTCGATCATCAGAAATTGAGACCAGGATGTTTGATGTCTCGAGGTTGATTTCGTCGCTTTTCGACTTCTCTAACACGAAGTGGGGACGTTCCACTCTCCGTCTGACTTTCTCCGAGGATGTCTCAAAAAGTCGATCCAGTTCAAGAAGTCCGAACTTGACTAGACTATCTTCTGAGTCCGAAGTCCGTCTTCACCCCACACTTTACACACACACTAACGAAAAACGTTCCGATGGATCTCGATATGAATATCGAAATGTAGACTCTGTGGGATCTACGAAATCCTTCCAGATTGTTATCTTACCTTCGACGACCTTCCAAGACCGTCGACGGTATATACCAATCTTAGAAGGTCTTCGAAGATGTGATAATTATACTTCGATTGATAACCGATCTCTACTGATACTACAGTGATTTAATGACTGAGTACTTATTGATACTACGACTTTACTATAGTATCGTAAGTCCGAGTCTAAACCCCAACATCACTACAGTATTACAGAGATCGTTTAATTATAACCTACTATTTATTCTTCAGTGGACGACACCTCGATTAATTACTAGGACGACTGGTTACTCAACCGAATGGAGTCGACGACTCAATGTTATTACCATTAATAACCAGTCATCGACTCAACTTCGACTCAATGACTAAACCGTTCATAATCCAGTCGCTGGGTTCAACACCTGAGAACACCTAGTAATTATCACTTGGGTCGTCGTCACTGTTCCTTATCTTTTTATTTCTCTTGGTGACTAGTCTTTGTGAACCTTGGGATATCCGTCTAAGAACTCTGATATTCATGTAATATCCCTAGGTATTGTTTCTCCAGCACACTCCCGTGCATGACAGTACGCACGCACGCACCAGTTGTCCCTCGTGTCGCCGCACCGGACACCACAATGACACACACCGTCGCAGCTGTACGGGGTCGCAGTTGTACTCACTGAGCGAATACCCTGAGACGCGCCGAACGAAGCGCCCAGCGCCCTTTTTCCCCGGTTTTTACAACGGAAAAACCTGTTGGAAAAAATTAGACCTTTTAACTTACTTGTTGTTCCTAACACTTATGGAAAAGACCTAGTTTTTCACTCTCATATACATTGGAAAATGACCGTAAAAACGGACGGGTATACACTAGTTTTCTGTATTAAAATCTCTTACTTATTCAGGATTTTTAACCTGTTTTTGATATAAGATAAGAAACTTTTTTTTCTGATTTATACAACTCTTTTTCCGTTATAAAGGACACCTTTTCTTGTCAAAAAATACTATTTATACTTATGAAAATAACGACTTTTTCCATCACTTATATAACCTAAAATGAACGTAAAAACCTCATATTTTAATCTTTTTTGGGACTATGTAAAAACAACTTAAAACCCTACCTCTTTGAGGTCCTTATAAGACATTCCTCTTTTGTAAAAAGTCTGTAAAAAGTCTGTTTTTTAGAGAAACGGGGGTCACGGTTAACTACTACGGCGTTCCACACGGCGACGTCTACGCGTGACACGCGACGGTGTCTACGCGTTACCGTGGTCGCGTTTACGGTGGTGTAGTGGTGTAGGTGTCGTTGTTGCTGTGAGGGGGGGAGTGGAGCTGTAGTGGGTGTGGTTGTTTGTCACGTCATACCACGTGGTGGTGGTGTCTACGTGGGACCACGGTCACGTACGCGGTGGTGCAGCGACGATGGTGTCGTGGTTACTACGTGGGAGGAGAACGGAGCTGTAATGTGTGTGGTTGCCTGCTTCGTCCTGTCACGTGTCCGCGTCTACGGCGTGAGAGCGGTCACGTCCGTCGTGACGTTCCACGCGGCCACGTACACGGTGGTACAGTGACGAGATTGTCACTGTTACTGCGTGGGGGGGTAAAGGGGTTGTAGTGGATGTCGTTGATAGTCGCGACGTCGGTGTCCCTACTGGTACGTGGGGCAGAACGGACCTGTCATGATAATGTTGTTGACTGCCACGACGAACGGGGCGGCGTTTCGCATACGCGTGACAAGATCATGATGAGAGTGAGGTATGGGACCCTTGGGAGGGGTTTCGTCGTAACCTTCTCTCAACGTACCGAACGTCATTCCCTTGAACCAACCTAGATCTAGGTACACCTAGATAGGACTGACCACACGTTCTCTCCAACCTCAAGGTATCACCTATTGTAACAGCCTTGTGGTAAAACACGTAAGTGTAACAAGATAAAGTAGGTCGATCTGTTTGAATACATGTATCACCTGAACCATTGTATTTCTTTACGACACACTTCTCGGTTTGTCTTAGTACACCCTACCTATTTCCTTCCGATACGGCCGGGCTCGGAAGTTATAAGTGTTACTACACGTACACCTACAACGCCGACACTACTCTAATCTATACCGGTAAATATCCCTTAGTGTCCTCCGTCGAAGCGATCCGGAGAGAGGGAACGTCGTACACCGAGCTTACTCGAACTTTCCCTCTTAGATATACATCACCGGCACACTTCCATCTATGTCGTCTAGGTAGTGACGTGAGTTGTCAAGTGGTACGTCGTGACAGCCTCGACGACCACAACGACGACCACACCACCAGCTCCGCTTCCCCCCACACTCTCACCTCTGTACCACCACGTACGTGGCCGTGTGGAACACCGTGGCAGTCAACGACACCACCACGACAGTTCCGTTCCCCCCAGAAGCACCGACACTCTCGCGACCGCGTCACGCGCACGTGGTCTTGGTTCCGTACAGACACGGCCACGTGGCAACGCCGTAACACTCAACGACACCCACCACTACAGCTCCGTTCCCCCAGGTAGCGACACTCTCGTCGTTACAACACCACACACGTGGTCTCGGTCACGTGCAGTCGCGGTCGCGTGGAACGCAGCAGTCAACGACACATACCGTTACAACTACGTACACCCCACGTAACAGTGACACTCTCGTCGCCGCAGTAGTACCCGGGTGGCCGCGTCACGCTCACGTGGACAGGGACACGGTCACGTACAGACGCAGTGGCGTGGAACACCGTGGCAGTCAACGACATCCACTACTACAGCTCCGCTCCGTCCCATGTAGTAACAGCGACACTCTCACCGCTGTACCACCACGGTCGCGGTCGCGTCAAGCTCACGTGGCCGTGGTCGTAGTCACGTACAGACACCGTCGCGTGGAACGTCACGATAGTCAACGACACCCACTACAGCTCCAGTCCCCTCCATACAGCAGCAACGACACCTTCGTTGCTACACCACCGCGCAGGTATGGACGTCTATAGTGTCGTAGCAGCGTGGGTCCGTGCACACGCGGTCGGGTCATGTTCATGCGGTCGTGGTCTCCTCCACTTGACGGCGGTACTCCTACCCGTTGCGTTGCTCCTTAGGTAGCGTCATTTACGTGGACTCGATCGTGTGGGCATTCTCCGTGTTAGTCCCGGGGCGACCTCCACAACGCCAGTTTCACTTCTCTTTACGTTGTAGCAGCGACATTACTCGTCGCTGTTGCTCAGACGGATACTTGGCACGTCGTGATAGTTCCGGACGACCTCAGCGCCTGCACCACAAGGAGGAGGGTCCGCTTTGTGTCACACGGTGGCCCAGACATTCTCGCCTCTGTATGTACCTCTTTCACGTCTACGTCCGGTTTAGACGGACACTTACTCGTTCATGCGGATACTGCCGTGTGGAACGTCGCATTTGTCCTTGTCTACGTCTGGTGTTGCTCCTCTTGTGTACGTTTGGACCAAACCATTGTATTCGTGGCGTAAGGGGGAAATGTAAACCTAGCAGGCGCTCGGTAACCTCTCTCGCAAGGTAACATATCTACAATGACATGACTTTTTATAGTTATCAGTATTACGTAACTATTATAGACGCTTGCGCTCTTACACTCGTGGCTGTAGCCGATATCGTCCGCAGACGAATGTTATCTACCCTTTACCGGACCGCACAATCAAGTTCCAGTGTCAGACGGTCCAACCGTTAGGCCGACTGCACCAATTACGGCAGTTATACGAACGTATGGACGTCCTTCATATACCGTATAATGGTCTATTCACTCTTCGCGCGGCCGTGGTTATCTTTTTTAGACGTGGAACCGGTAGCACTCTAGGGGTTAAGCCGAGTTGCGCAAAGACTTACAATTAGTTCCTTTCTCCATGGCAGGTCAGTATATGCAGACCACCTAACCCTATTTTCCCTTTTTCGAAGTCAAGCTGACTCAACTTAACCAGCTACGACTAGCTGCAGAGTACCATGCTTAAGTCTAGAAGTATCTAAACAAGCTCTTAACTCACTTAGACCTAGCGACAGAAGCTTAGTCTCTCTTTACTTCTGAGAAGGACAAAGGGATAATTATTTTTCGATATCCTCCACCTCGTATTATGTGAATGGAGCGTGCGGTACTCGTGAGACCGATAGAAAGCATGGTGACCGAGCATCGTTGAGTTTAGGCGTCAGGAAAGTTTGTGCTTCGTCTCCAATATGGCTTTCACATGAGAAAATATAAAAACCCGAAGGTTTGTATGCCCCTTAGGCTAATGTGCTACGAAAACCCAGCTTGTCTACTGTTCAGACGGTGTGTATAGGACACACCCTTAGTGCTTGGCCCTTTATAGTCTTTTCAGCTCTTCCCCGTAGCCCCGTCTACCACCAACTTTCCTACTCCTAAACCCTCCACTACAACTTGACCTTCTATCCCCTTCCACCGCGACGACGTTACTTGCCATCCTACGTCCTCTCCTGCCCCTTCTTTACAGATTACACCTGTGACTCGAACATTAACTTCCAGCTACTTATCCCCGGCCTCTAAGCCATTAAAAACTCCTTGGGAGGCTGAAGTTGTATGATCAACACCTCGAACTGCCCGATTCCTGGCTGCTACATGTTTGACACCCCGAGCTTCTTGACGTAACAAGTTGTACCGGGGCGCTACCTTTTACGGGTAACTATGACGAGGCTCTCCCTATCAAGCTACTCGACGGTTGTTGCGAGTGAACTCTCTAGTAAGGAAGTCCTTGAACTTTGTTTTAGACACCTGGAGACCAGAGTACTTTTTTCTCTCAACAACTTCTGTCCCTGCACCTGGTGTTGTTCATATTTATCCATCCGTAGTTGCTCACACTTTGAGGAATTTCTGGGATGAGGCTTTTGTTTCCTGTGGCAAGCTAACCAAGACTTGCTGCAGCTGCTGGTGTCCTCAGTTTGACATATTTAGAGGTCTTTCATTTCCAAGGCATTCTAGTATTAAGCTTGAACCAGCCTCTAATGGCGATCCACACTTGGAAACAAGATGAATCACACAAAAATGAGTGACATACTGATTATTGATAGAAAAGACTGGATGACTTTATCTGCACTTCTTCCTGTTTTTTTTTTTTTTCAAGTTCTTGGTTCAGGAACTGGGTATATTCTTTCCTGGAGACACTGAAACTCAGCAGCTGTGATCTCTGCAATCTTCTGTCATGTTGATGCAGCTGTTATAAAAGAAAATCTGTTGGCTTTTCATTCTTGAACATTATCAGCTGAAAAAACACCTTATCCTCAAGCTTACTCTGGCTAACTCATCAAGAGATGAACAAGTGACACCACATTTTCTGGATTTCAAATGTACAGCACCCATGCACAGGAGTGCATGTGAATGAGAGAGGTTCAGTTGCTACAGGGAATCATACCTGCCATGCACAAGCAGTGGCCCACACCCAGCTACTCCAAAACTCATCCACAGCATGCAAAACGGGCATGGGACATTGAAAAGGACTCCCACCCTCTTTACGATGCGTTTCCCACACATTTTGCACAAAACAGGGAAACCAACTGGGACTCAGTTGTGAGCAAGCAGGCTCACAGGCTGCACCATGCTTGGGCACTTCTTTTGGTGTGCAGGTCCAAAACTCATCCAGAGCATGCAAAATGGGCATGGGACATTGAAAATGACTCCCACACTCTGTATGACATGTTTCCCACACATTATGGACAGAACAAGAACACCAGCGGGCACTCACTTGTGAGCAAGCAGCCTCACAGGCTGCACCATGCTTCGGTGCGTCTTTTGGTGTACAGGTCCAAAACTCATCCAGAGCATGCAAAATGGGCGTGGGGCATTGAAAACGACTCCCACAGTCTTTATGACACATTTCCCACACATTTTGGACAAAACAACAAAACCAGCTGGGACTCACTTGTGAGCAAGCAGCCTCACAGGCTGCAACACGCTTGGGTGCTCCATGAGTTGTGTGCATGTCCAAAAGTCATCCAGGACATGCAAAACGGGCACAGGACATTGAAAATGACTCCCACACTCTTTCCGACACATTTCCCACACAGTTTGGACAAAACAGGAAACCCAGCTGGCACTCGCTTGTGAGCAAGCAGCCTCACAGGCTGCAACACGCTTGGGCGCTCCATGAGTTGTGTGCATGTCCAAAGCTCATCCATAGCATGCAAAATGGGCACGGGACATCAAAAATGGCTCCCACACTCTGTACAACACATTTCCCACACATTTTGGACAAAACAGGAAAACCAGCTGGCACTCGCTTGTGAGCAAGCAGCCTCACAGGCTTCAACATGCTTGGGTGCTTCTTTTGGTGTACAGGTCCAAAGCTCATCCATAGCACGCAAAACGGGCATGGGACATCGAAAACGGCTCCCACACTCTGCACGACAATTCTAACTTCACATCTCCACTCACCTCTCATGGGAGTCTCTGCAATGTGAGTGTGAAAGAGAGGTAAATGATATGAAGGCAGTATACAGACTAATACGTTTTCACAGCACCTGGGTGGGATTAAACCACTGTGCATATGACATTGTTGCCAATGGTGGACCAGAGCATGTCATCTCACACAGGTGCTGAGGCTTTTATCACCAATGGGTGCATGTGATGTTGCCACCTATGCTGGTAGAGGCCTTCACTGTCAAATGTGGGGATCAGGTGTTGAGCTTCAGGCACATGATACAGTGGATTCACATATGCTGGCATGACTATTAAATGTGCACTTCAATGGTCTTAACATGCTTATGAGGAAACATAAGTGGGAGTTAGAGGAGGGCAATAGGGGAAAATGAAGGAATTCGATGGAAGTGAGAAAATCACACAGGGTTCTTGTAAGATAACTTGAATTGTTCAAATCTGTGAGTGTTGGTCAGCAGTATTTATAAGTGAAATCTGTGCCCATTGAGACTGTGAGTTTTTCACCTCAATGACTATTGCCATGTGACTGCATTGCTGTCCACAACAGTACTTTGAGTCACTTTAATGTACAGGAAGTACTACTGTCCTCATTCACGGCTCAGGGTGTATCCCTGCTCCTCATACATGTATACTTAATAAGATATTTTGCACAGGACAATATGGGACAAGTGCGGGACAGTATGGGATGGTATGGGACAGTTGGGCTTGGAGAATCACATGATAAAAAATTGACTGCACCTTGGTGGCAAGGGGGTGTCAGGATAACAAACAGACGAGAATGCCCTCTGTCATGCAGAGGGGTGACACATTTCACAAGTGTGGACATTGACACACAATGCAGCAGCAAAGCATGTTGCAGCCTGTGAGGCTGCTTGCTCACAGGTGACACCCAGCTGGTTTTGTCATTTTTTCCAAAATGTGTGGGCAATGCATCGGAAAAACGGTGCGAGTCGGTTTTGACATGCTGTGGCCATTTCACATGCTCTGGATGAGTTTTGGAACCATATACCAAAACCAAGTGCCCAAGTGTGTTGCATGCTTGCACACAAGTGAGTGCCAGCTGGTTTGCCTGTGTTGGCCAAAGTGTGTGGGGAATGTGTTGGAACAGGTGTGGGAGTCGTTTTCGATGTCCCATGCCCGTTGTGCATGTCCTGGATGACTTTTGGACCTGTACACTAAAAGAAGCGCCCAAGCATGTTGCAGCCTGTGAGGCTGCTTGCTCACAAGTGAGTGTCAGCTGGTTTGCCTGTTTTGGCCAAAGTGTGTGGGAAATGCGTCGGAACGGGTGTGGGAGTCGCTTTCGATGCCCCGTGCCTGTTGTGCATGTCCTGGATGACTTTTGGACCTGTACACTAAGAGAAGCGCCCAAGCATGTTGCAGCCTGTGAGGCTGCTTGCTCACAAGTGAGTGCCAGCTGGTTTGCCCGTTTTTGCCAAAGTGTGTGGGAAATGCATCAGAACGGGTGTGGGAGTCGTTTTCGACGTCCCGTGCCCGTTGTGCATGTCCTGGATGACTTTTGGACCTGTACACTAAGAGAAGCGCCCAAGCATGCTGCAGCCTGTGAGGCTGCTTGCTCACAAGTGAGTGCCAGCTGGTTTTCCTGTGTTGTCCAAACTGTGTGAGAAATGTGTCAGAGGGAATGTGGGAGTGGTTTTCGATCTCCCACGCCCGTTTTGCATGTCCTGGATGACTTTGGGACAGGCACACAACTCATGGAGTGCCCAAGCATGTTGCAGCCTGTGAGGCTGCTTGCCCACAGGTCAGTGCCAGCTGGTTTTCCTGTTGTTTCCAAAGTGTGTGGGAAATGCGTCAGAAAGAGTGTGGGAGTCGTTTTCAATGTCCCCTGGCCTGTTTGCATGTCCTGGATGACTTTTGGACATGCACACAACTCAGGGAGCCCCCAAGCGTGTTGCAGCCTGTGGGGCTGCTTGCTCACACGTGAGTGCCAGCTGCTTTTCCTGTTTTGTCCAAAGTGTGTGGGAAATGCGTCGCAACGGGTGTGGGAGTCGTTTTTGATGTACCCTGCCCTGTTTGCATGTCCTGGATGACTTTTGGACCTGTACACCAAAAGACACGCCCAAGGGTGTTGAAGCCTGTGAGGCTGCTTGCTGACAGGCAACTGCCAGCTGGTGTTCCTATTTTGTCCAAACTGTGTGGGAAATGCATTGTACAGAGTGTGGGAGCTGTTTTCGACGTCTCATGCCCCTTTTGCATGTCCTGGATGACTTTTGGACCTGTACACCACAAGAAGCGCCCAAGCGTGTTGAAGCCTGTAAGGCTGCTGGCTCACAGGTGACTGCCAGCTGGTGTTCCTGGTTTGTCCAAACTGTGTGCGAAATGCATTGTACAGAGTGTGGGAGCTGTTGTCGATGTCCCATGCCCGTTTTGCATGTCCTGGATGACTTTTGGACCTGTACACCACAAGAAGCGCCCAAGTGTGTTGAAGCCTGTGAGGCTGCTTGCTCCCAGGGGAGTGCCAGCTGGTTTTTCTGTTGTGTCCAAACTGTGTGGGAAACACGTCAGAAAGAGTGTGGGAGTCGTTTTCGATGTCCCATTTTGCATGTCCTGGATGACTTTTGGACATGCACACAACTCATGGAGTGCCCAGGCATGTTGCAACCTGTGAGGCTGCTTGCTCACAAGTGAGTGCCAGCTGGTTTTCCTGTTTTGTCCACACTGTGTGGACATGCATCGGCAAGTGTGTGGGAGTTGTTTTTGATGTCCCATGCCCGTTTTGCCTGTCGTGGACAAGTTTTGGACCTGCACACCAAAAGAAGCACCCAAGCATCTTGCAACCTGGGAGGCTGCTTGCTCCCAAGCAAGAGCCAGCTGGTTTTCCTGTTTTGTCCAAAATGTGTGGGAAATGTAGTTTAAACTTAGATTTAAATGTGTATTTTTAAATTTGGGTTGCCATTTAGATAGAAATTGCACATGAAGTATTAGTGGCACATAAAATCTTGATTTACACTTCATATTTGTACCAACATATCAACCTGTGTTGGAATTTAAAGTTTACACTTCACTCAGAATTGGAAGGTAGGCTTCACATTCAAACCTAAGTAAACTAGATTTATACTGGAACCCCCACAGTACAAAGGCCAAGCTACCCTGGGGGTTCCAGTATTTAAACCCATTTTACACTATCTCACTCTCACAAGTAAGATAGTTATGGTGAGTGTTCTTGATCTTTTTCCTGTTTAGTTTACCAACTCCAGAGCAACACCATTGCCATTCCTTTGTGATTTTTCTTTGCTTGTTTCGCTGTTCCCTGCCTACCAGCCCCATCCACGTGGGGTGTTCTCTCTTACTCTCCCATATATATATATATATTGAAAAAATTCTTTGCGGTTACATGATTGGTCTCTGTGTGTTTGAATGTCTTGGGGCTCACCAATGGGTGAGATTTTTGTCACTTTTATGTGGGTTATACATACATGTCAATGATTGAGTTTAGATACTGAAATCCCCCGTCTGTTACAGCCCAAAGGCGCTTGCTTACGTGATCAACCGCTGGTCTATTCAATCGGCGTCGCCGACAACGCACTCGACGCACGCATGCAACCAGCAGGCTGCCAGGACGCCGTCGTTGATGACAGCGTCACTGTGCGTGACGTGGAATGTCACACCGGTGCGTTCTCACTGCCATCGCGGCCACGACCACATCTGCAATGCGCACCGCCCAGCCACAATGACCTGGACACCGTATGCACGCCAGGGGACCCTCAAAAGGTCCCCAAGGCTCCTTGGACTGCATGTAAGCCGCGCCGTTGCGCGCTGCGACATCCGCGCACGCCCGCTGTCGGTTTACTTTCGGAACTGAATCCAAAAGACAGTGGGTAGCGGTGTCGTCGTTGCACGGCTACTTACACTGGTGTTCGGCTCAGTGCGCTTTGCTATCAGCAGCAACAAAAGTAGAACAAGGACGAAGATGATGACGTAGCAGTGATGATGATGATGACGTAATACGCTGATGTAAGCGTAGACGAGATACAACAGCAATTGTCACGTGATTGACAAAGCTGGCCTTGATGTAGACGTAGTAGTAGTAGTAGTAGACTTAGAAGACTTAGACTTGAGACTTAGACGAGTGAATCCAACTGATAGAGGTGAATTGGGGTACACTAAGGCGAAACAGGCGTTATATACATGAGCAGAACAACAAACGATGCGAGTATGCCATACAACGATGTCGTCGACAGCAGACAGGAGAAATGACTAACGGCGAGAGGCAGAAAACCAAAATAGGAAGATGGTTTGTAAGGAAATGGAAAAATGAGTCAGGTGGTCGAAGAAATGAAGGGAAATATGGCAGCGAATTTGAAATAGAAGCCAGAAATAGAATAGAAGTGAGTCACAGACAATAGACCATGTGGAACAATTGGAAATAGAAGTACAGCCAAGAAGCGAGTGAGTCAGGTGATGAAAATGAGTCATAGCCGTCCAATAGGATTCCAGTTGCTTGTCAAATTTCTCCGAAGATGAGTAAGTGAGTCATGTGACTTGATGACGACTCAGAAACATGTGAACCAATCATGACACTTGGATACGAATTTCCTCCAGAGAGGGAACGAAGACGAGCCCTTCTTGACGAAGTCCTTAGGCACATAACCGTAGCAAATCTCTGTTCCTGGTCCGTGCTCTTTGATGTACCAGTTATTCCTGAGGACGATACGATGCCAACCATTCACTGGTTCGAAGTTTGGGTCAAAACCGATGACGTAGAAGGGAGCATGGAAGGTTTGATCGAATACCCATACGCAATCGTGAATGTGATAAGGAGGATATGAGGGGAATATTCGGTATGGGCCTTCAGGAGATTCGACATATAGGGGATAGTACCGACGATGTGCGACTTGTGGAGGAGGACTGGACAAATGAACATCAAGGGGAGAACGTCGACTAGGAAGTTCAACGCGTGGTCCAACGTGTATGTCTGGCTTGGCGGTCATCTGAAACGAATCATGGGACGTGGTGGCGGCAATGCTGGATGGCATATTGAAAATAGAATTGATGAAAAATAGAATGAGTGTGGAGATGATGTGTCTGGTGGACTGGAGGTAGCACAGCAGATGATGGTCTGGCGAAAGCTGATGATGATAGGCGCGTGTGCAGTGAGCGTCTTTTGTAGTGTAGTAGGCGCTGTCGAGTATCATGCTTGTCATCCACCCATCTCTGAAAATTTGACTGTCCCCAGTCAACTATCATCGTCAGAAGAATCGTCTAAATCATCCAAAGGAAGCTTATCGGGAGCAAGGGGGATGCCATCTCTTGAGAAGTAGGGAAGTAGACGAAAGGCCGCGATGCCTCTTTTTGAAACAGTTCCATCGAGTTCCTTTAATACGTAAGATCCACCTGTGGTTCTTCGAACAACTTCGAATGGTCCTAGATATCTTGGTTTCGTCTTCCTGTCTAGTTCATTTTCGACTCTTGAATTCCTAACCAAAACTAGATCTCCTGGGTTGTATTCACTGCGCCATAGACGTCGCCAATACTTCTTTTCAAATTCGGCTTTGTTTTTGAGTCGAGATTGATAGAGCGTGTCCCGCTGCTTTTTCGATGTCATCTGAGTGTTTAGAGAGTTGTCAAATACGGAGTGCAAGGAGTTCTTCAGTAGTGAGATTGGGCTTGAAACCGGAAACAAGATATGTCGCTTCAAGGAGGTCGAGGGGAAGGATGGGATCAACACCGTAGAGAAGATAGTAAGGAGAGAAATCCTGTTGCTCTTCTAACTGTGACACGATCAGCAAAGAATGCATGATGAACATGATCTGGCCATTTCGATATTTTGCCTTCGCAAGCTTTGATGAGTGCTTCTCGAATTGTAAAGTGTCCTCTTTCTACAACTCCGTTTGCTTGAGAATTATAAGGCGAAATGTGAATCTGAGGAATGCCATATCGTCGAAGAAGTTTCATGAGTAGCGCCTTTTAGTTCTGGACCATTGTCAGTAACGATTTCTCTAATTGCTCCATAACGACAGATGAGTTCTTCAAAGATGAATTGAGAGAACTGCACGAGCTGTAGCATTCTTGAGTTTTCGTCCTTCTGCAGCACCTGAAAGATTGTCACGAGCTGCTACAATATAGCGATAGCCTTGAGCTCTTGGCATAAGCATAATGTCGAGGTAAATCTTGGAGAATAGAGTCGCAGGGGTAGAAACGGTGATAGGAATGTGAACTTTGTATGTCGAACGAATTTGGCAAGGGTGGCATGAACGGACATATCGTTTGACATCAGTGAAGTAAGAAGGCCACCAAAAAAGCGAAGAGAAATAGTCTTAGCAGTAGAGTAGATTCCACGATGACCTAGTTTGTCATGAGAAAGTTCTAAAATATGATCGCGTCGAGGTCGTTCAAGAATAACTTGTAGTGGATGTCCTTTTGAGCGTCTCCAAAGCTTGTTATTTCTAACAAAGTATCTTCTGGCTTGATGGAGGAAAGTGATGTCGTTGTGAGGGAAGGAAAATGTAGGAAGTTTGAGAGTAGTAAGGAAATCTTGGATACGTTGAAGGTGATCTTCTGCTGGTCGAGTATCTTTGACTTGATGAAAAACTCGCCACCCATCTCTGTGATCAATACTGTCAAGGATGGCATAAGTGTCTCCTGAACGTTCCAA
>MU134321.1:3658-85503 GCA_015039355.1 Ramaria rubella
TTGCTGTTCTCAGCTTTCCGTTTTTCTTTGGAATGCATAGCGCTGGCGCTGCAGAATGTACTGACGCTGCTACCCACCAACCAGCGGTGGTATACCGGTCGACTTTGTCGATCAGTTCATTTTGAACTGCTTCCGGGCACTTTGGTAGTCAATAATGAAACTGTTTGGTTTCATCCACGAACTTAATTTTGTGGTTAATCTCCCTCCACGGAGGAAGTTCTAATGGCACACCTCCAAAGAGGTCTGCGTACTCTAGCTCCCATCTTTCCCTGAGTTTGGGAAAGTCCTCAGCCATCAATAACGGTTGCTTGGAGCCAGTACCTCCTTCGGCAATCTCGTCAGTACATTGGTCGATTGGACCAACGTCAATGTTTTTCTGGTTTTCCTTCTGTTTTCCTTTGTCTTGCCTCCCATCTGGCAAGCTCGTTGGTGGCTCCACATATAATGAAGAGCCACTTGCAAGTCAGAATTTGTGGCTTGCTAGGTTGGGCTTAAGACTCGCGATTTGAGTCTTATGTTCAGCTGGGTTTTTAATGTCCAGCTGTTCTTCCCAGGCATTCGCATGGTTCGGAATTACTTCCTTTCCCATGCGGATGCATCCCTCACCTCTAAAGTCGAGGGATATCCCTAATTTACATAGGAATGGTGTTCCTAGTATTGTGTCGTAATGTTCGCTATATCGAAGTATTCCTCGATATTACGCTCACCAAAATGTATGTTGGTGTGCGTTCCATAGTTGATGGTCAACTTACTGCCGACACACACTAACTGTAGACCAATTGGACATTCACGTTCGAATGTCTTAATGCCTACTGCTCGTATAAAATCTGGAGAGAGCATAACTCCCTCACACCCGCTGTCTAATAGACAGTGGGCTCTGACTCCACCAATCTCCCAATACCTGGAGATTGTTTGGTTGTCTATATGCACCCGTTTGGGGTGGGTCTTATCACACGGTCTGAACTGGTGATCATAGATGGGTTCAATGGTCCTGTCTATGACTCCCGCGTGTGTACGGAAATCATTGTTTTGGCTTAAACCATCACTGATTGTGATAGTTGGTGTCTGTGCCGCATATATGGGCCGCCTTTCTTCATATGATCCTTCTAGCGGACGTACTCCATCCACTTGATACGAGCTTTGCGTTCTCGTATCGTCGTCATTATCCCATTGATAGGGCATAATTTCTGACTGGTAACCAGTGACTAGTTCGCTGATTTCGCTCTCATGGTCGTCTTGGATGTCCATTCGCTCATCTAGTTCGCCACTTGGTGGCTCCTCCTCCCTTTCTTGAGCACTCCCTGAGTGTTCAACCACTTCTTCCAACTGTGCACCTCCTATGCACGGTTTGTTCTTCCATTGCAGGCAATTCGGCTTGATATGCCCAACCTGTCCACACTCGTAGCACGTTATCTCTGTGCTATGTCCCTGACCCCCTGAACCTCCAGAAGGTTTTTGCGAAGGACGTGAAGCAATGATAGCTCCAGCTCTTTGCGTAGCCTGTACCCCTGCTTGGGGTATACTTGGCCTCGTTTTGGCTTGAGGTTGAGCGTTGGGCGGACGATATATCATCTGCTTCGCAGTAGGATGGCTTCCTGTGTTGGGAGCTCAGGACGAGCTCAGCCCAGCCTGATTTCGACTAATTGTCGATGTTGGCTTTGCCTGCGGCGCATGTGCGCTGCTAGACTTCGTTCTTCGCAACTTGATGTCAGATCGAGACACATCCTCTACCACCTTTGCGGCTTCATATAATTCAGTTATTGCACTGAATTCTGTCATATATCCTAATATCAAGACTTCATGACACAGTGCTTCTCTAAGCGCTGCTATGAACCATTTGCAGATTGTATACTCATCTGGCAGATGTATCATTTATGCCGTGTACTTCGTAATATCGTTCAGTAATTCCTGAATGGTTCTGGTCCCTCGCACAATTGTATCGAACTTATTCAATGCATGCCTGTGCATGAGTGCGTGAAGAAATCGCTGTTACCCAGCGATTGCACTTTCCAGGGTCCAGTTGATTACGACTCGATCATGACACTCAATATTTCGAGTGTACCACTCCAATGCTTTGCCCTTGAGGCGCGTGCCTAAATAATTTAATTGGAGTTCCATGCTGGATGGTCCCAATAGACTATTCATGCCTAACCATCTCAGGATCCCTGAGATGAAGTTCTCGAATTCTTCAAGATCTGCTTTCCCAGCATATTCTGCTGGGTGAGGGAGTTTTACTCCAGCTTTGGCAAGCACGGATTTGTCTGCCTCGCTGTCCTTGTGTTTCTTAAGGGCAGCTCGCACCATCTTTGCAACTCCATCTACATATGCAGACGGATTTCCTCCTGCCTCCTGAATCCTTCGTTCAGGATTCGTGACCGCCAGTGATACCGCACGTGGTATCGCTTGTATCTGCCTGTGCAGCCGGGGAACATGAGTATTCACATCCTGCTGCACTGGTGAATCGACAATGTCTTTGTCAATCTGATACAACGGTCGACGTTTGTCAGCCATTAGAAATGCATCCCTCAGTCTATAGCTGCTACTGAGGGCGGATTGAGCTACTCTTGCGGACTCGATCAGTTTATCGAAGGCCTCACCTTCGATCCCCACAGTATATGTTTCTTCAACTAATTTATCCGCGTGTTTAGCACGGACCTCTAGCGCACGGTGCTTCCGTCGCTCTGCTTTTTGTTTGATCCTATCCCAGTGATCAAACTCACGTTCAAGACTAATGAATGCTAGTTGTGGTACTGACACTATCGGCGTCAGACTTCATCATCTCCCGCAGTGACTGTTGATTCACTGCTTTGAGCACTTCTTGCTCATTATAAGTTTTTTTTTGATCTGCGAATTCCTTTGCGGATATTTTCTCTATTGCGAGCCTCTAGCTCACAATCTGTCTCTTCCTCAGTACTCTGGCGTGTACTAATGCTGTCTTGCTCTATCATAACACTAGGTTCTCGAGGACCAATCCTAGTGCTTGGCCCAGATGGAGGTGGCATCCTCTGTCTGTCTCGCTTCCTGCGAGCCTTTTCTGCCTCACGGTCTACTTCACGATCCCTATTGGGATTGTTGCCATGCTCAGGGGCCTTTCCTCACAAAGGTCCCTGTACTTCCTCCTCCAAGCACTGTATTAACAGTTCCATACCATCTCCTAATGCTTGGAGTTGGTTCACGGCTTCATCCACTGCACGAGCTGCCTCAGCCGCTCGTTGGCTCACTTCCTGCATAGTGCCTACATTTTTATGGCTCTCTTTGAGGGCTTTAATCATCCGGGCAATATGTCTGGTTGTACATTCGTATCACCGGGTTTCTTCATCCCGGCGTGCCGACCCCTGCTCTATCGTCCCTGTTTGGGACGGTGAACTTTGTGATTTGTGATGTTCTTGGACATGCGGGAGCTGTGACATTTGCAACCCTGGCGAATTGTCCGTGTCGCTCGTCGGCGGCTCTCTCAATTCATCAAGAGACAATCGTAACTTCGACCTAGTTGAAGTTCTCTTCTTTCTCTTAATGGGCAATCTCTCATCCATTTCTGATTCCTCTGGTGCGGATCTTCTTGGATCCACCGATAGTCGCTTTCAACTCCTAGAGTCAGAAACTACGGGCGTCATAGCTTTACGAGGACTAGTTTCCCTCATCGGTGTTCCTGTTCGCCTGTCCATGTCGTGGGCAGACTCAGTTCTCCTGTCTGGGCCCTTGGTTGCGGCTCCAGACATATCTGGATCCTCTCCGGATCTAGACATTTGGCTTCGATTCCTTATCGACACCATAGATCTACGATCTATCAGCCACACTGTGGTGTTCTTCTATTGAATTTAGAAGAATAAACAGCAAATGTCTGTTTACTGTTTCCAAAGATTCTGGCGAGTGTTAAACTCATCGGTTTCTGGGTAACCAAAGATCGGTTGATCTTTTCTTTATCACAGTGCTGCCAATAGGATTGGCAGTCAAAAAAGTGTAAGAATCTTACTGTTTCACACTAACAGACTAAGCCAATAATTGTATTGGTGTCTGCGATGGTGTGGTTTACAAGTAAAAAAGGTATCTTATGTAATCTACTTGTGGACAACTGTATAGTTGTCCACTATCTACAGGCGCCCCTTGTGGGCGGCTTATATAATACAACTTATATGTCCTAAATAGTAGCATATATGCTACTGTAAGAATCTACATTCTTACATCTGGGATGGTATTGAAAACCAAAGGTAGCGTTGATTGGACGTCCTGAGTGGTTGTGATACAAGACATGGTGGTGGTCATCGTCGGAAGTGTTGAACCAGTGCTGGATTGGAAATGAAGTGACATTGAAGCCCAATCACTTGTCGGGTTTGTGGTTTTTAGCCAGGGAAGACCTAGGACAATCGGGGCTGATGGATGAAGTTGAGTAATGAGGAGTGATAGAGATTGAGATGAAGAATCGGGAAAAGAGATAGTGGTTTTAATGTATTCGTGGATGAAACCGCTGGTGGCAGATTTTCCATCAAATAGACATAGAGAAACTGGTTGCAAAAGAGATTGTCAGGCCATTGGAAGTTGTGTCGCTAATTGTACATCGATAAAATTTGATGTTGCCCCGGAGTCTATGAGAATAGGTACAGGATCAGAATGATCAGAGAGAGTTAGATGAATGATGAATGAAATGTCGGATCGAGATACAAGTCCCAACCGTAATTGTACAGAGGGAATTGTGTGCAGGTGTGCCATGCGACCCATTGTGCACACATTGGATGGATCGCTGATTAGTTTTCCGCCAAGGGTTGAGGTTCCTCATCTATAACTTCTTCGATTGTTGCCGGTTGAGGTTCTGCCAAAATGGTAAAGGTGGCTTGTCCTGACACTTGTTGTGGGTTCTTCACATAGATACAGTCGCGACGGTGATGATCAGGTTTTTCTCCACAATAAATACACAAGCCTTTGGCTTTACAGCGCTCCTTCTCAGTGTCGGTCAAATGACTGGTGTTATCGAGTACACTGCTGAGGTCTTTTCAATCTGTTGCTACTCCTTGCGATGGTTTTGATCTGTCGCTGGAGTAGTTGTTGCCTCTTTGTTCGAATGGCTTGCGCTCCGATTCCTTCGTATATGTCGAAGCACTTCCAGTCTGGCAAGCTGATGTGGCGTGAGAGGTTTTCTCGTTTTGGTGAGCCCAGTAGCGATTGTCGCATTCCAGGGCTTGTTGTTTGAGGGTGTCAAAAGTTGTTGCTCGTGGTAGTGACAGAAGATGGTCTTTAATGCGTTCGGCGAGACCTTCATAGAACGCATTGTAAAGGGTGGGGTCGTTCCAACCTGTATGAGGAGCATGTTCAGTGAATTTAATCATGTATTTATTCACGTGATGATTATCCTTCATTCTGAGTTCTCAGATTGATCATTGGGCAGATTGAGCAAGGTTGGGTTGTCCAAACGATTGGTTGAGAGCGGTAATGAATTCATCCCAGTTGGTTCAGATGGTTGTTTCAGGTGATGCAGTGAGGTGTGGGAGCCACCAATCAAGAGTGATCCCGGAGAGATAGGAGGCCGCATATGCGACTTGTTGGTGATCGGTTGAAAACCTTCGAGGTTTGTTATTGAAAGCCATAATGCACTGCGCGATAAATGCTCAGATAGATTCCTGTTTGGTACCGTCAAAGTGAGTCAGTTTCCCAATTTCAGAATTGGTTTCCTGTTGCGATTGTGTCATTACATAGTAAGGGACGCCATAAGGTTGGTACCAGGGACCATTCATTGGTCCTCCAGGTGGCAGTGCTCCGGATGGTGATCCTCCAAAGGGATTGCCAGGGGGTCCGCCGAAGGGTGCTCCAGGTGGTCCTCCAAAGGGAGGGGGTCCGCCAGGAGGCCCGGGAGGTGGTCCCCTAGGAAATGCTGGAGGAGGTGGTTGTCCTGGGTGTCCCAAAGGGGGTCCAGGAGGAAGCGATTGAGGTGGTGTTGACACATTGTGGCGATGCGACGTAGTCGATACTGTTGAACTAGGCAGCGGAGCAGAAGGAGGCATTCTTGGGAAGCCTTGCCATGGTCTGCTGTTGAAATCAGGTGGGTTCCCTCTAAAAGTCGGACTGTTGAATGGCGAAGGTGACACATGAGAGGGACTTGGGTGTTCCATTCTTGGCATCGTCAGATGAGCAGTCGGTGGTCGCGGAAGTGGGGTTGCTATTGGATCAATGGGAGGTTGATGAGGTTGAGCAAACAGAGGTCAGAGAGCGATTGGTGGTTTATGTTGCATATATGTGGTCCCAGGATGAGGATAAGGGGATCCGTATTCATGCATTCAGGAAGTAGTGCTGGGCCGAAAGATATTCGATGCTACTGCTGTATAAGAACGATTAATTGCTTGTCGAGTTGGCATACAGAGTTCTGAATCTGACCATGCCGGTGTCGGGATTGGTGGATGTGAGGAAGATGAAAGTGATGACATAGTTGTTGACGGATGTGGTAACTGTATGGGTTGATTACTGATAGGTTCTAGAGTGAGACCAGCCCATTGCACTCACGTACGAGCTTGCGCTAGTTGTGCTCGAGTCACGACAAGTTGTCTCTGCTGATCACTTATCAGTGCTTCAGTCTGGCAAAGATTCTCACTAAGTTGTCGAAGTTCAGCTTCCTCGTGTCCTATTGTTCAAGGTAATACCAACATCAAATGATGTGGGAATGATGACATATGTGGGGGGAGGTCTGGAATAAAGCCAGGTGTAATATATGCATCAGATTGGTGCTGTTGGGATGCTGTCGGATCAATCTGTGGGAAGGGTGCTGATCCACCTCTATTTGGTAAAGGTAGCAGTGTGATGGCAGGTCCTTGGGAACAGGTTCGGATACGATCAATAGGGGAATATCGGGGGGGACCCAATGAGTCAATTGTCCTATCCGACATACTTAAAAGGGAGAGACTGGGAGAAGGATTCCGACTAGTAGGTGTTAGTTCTATTATACTGTCAAAAACCGCCCTTAACCTGTTATCTTTGGTGGAATAAAGTTAGTAACAACAAATGTGGTTAAAGAACCCTTCTGACGAAGCCGAAAGTGTTAGTGACGATGTATGCAAAGTATACAGACTAAGACAGTTAAGTGAATGGTGCCGAAATGGTGCCTACTTGTCAGGACTGGAATAGAGAGGTAATTTGAAAGAAGAAAGTAGAATTCACTTAGCAAATAAAGTTCTAGCAATGTTATCGACATTGATCGTTAAGACAGAATAGAGATACAGATAAGAGGATGATGAGTTCAGAATAGTTGTTAGACTCGTCGTTTGACTTAGATGTGTAGACAACACCAAGTAAAGAGAGGGGGAAGACTTATGATAATAGAACTAAAGAAATACATGTGTTCTATCCTACTGTTTTATACTAGATGTATTCACCGATGTCAGATAGATACCATGTGGGCTATATACTAAATGGAGGTATAACTGTCGTGGTGATTGATGTTCCTATCTACTGTTATTGGAGCTGCATATATCAACGATCAGTTGTTAGGTTGAGTGATCTGATCTTGGATGGCGAATATCGCTAGTATCGCTAGTATTGCTAGTGTCGGTAAGACGTGGAGGGGATAGTGACAGTGATAAGTGTCATTAGGTGTCAAATCATGACACCAGTGTGGTCACATGACTACTATCCCAGCTGGATTGTGACAAGATACCATGATCACAAAAACAGCAAACAACTTTAAAATAAAATCTGAGTACCTAGGAAGTTGTGGAAGCCAATTACAGAAGAGTCTCTACATAAATCCCATGTTTGGGATCAAAGGTGCTCCCAATCCAAGGAGAATGAAAGTGCCAAAAAATGGTCATTCCCAGTAGAACCCCACAGAGACCCCAGAACCATCCTGAAATCCAAAAAGGGACATATTTTGTGCTCAGCTTGTAGGGATTTCTTATGTAAACTATGGACCCAAATGCATAATCCCAGATTACTGTGGGAAAAGGGGGATGATCTTTTGAAAGGCCAAAACAGCCCACTAATAAAAGCCGATTCTTTCCTTCGTAAACTCAGGGAATTGGAATTCTTAGTCACGATCTATTTTTGATCCTACCCCTGTATGCCTTATCTAGATTTCCATACTTGTTCTGATCTCAGCATTCCGTATCACACACTTTTATCTCCTCCAATTCTGATTCCAGAATTCCGTTCACCTCTTTAAATACGCCTTTTCACTCAAGCTTTTTCTTTAGCTTATATATCTCTTCTCTTTCGACAGACGTACTGATTCTTATCTGTATGAAAGTCCATCTATATATATAAAGCATTGTCCTCCCTATACCTTACTTCACATATTGTTCATGTATACTTCTTATACATTGATCATTATATCAAAACTCCAAATAATCCCAATTTCCAATAAACTTCCGACATCACAATCTTCCAACACATCCATTCCTTACCTCCTACTTGCTTTTCCATAAAGCCAAATCTCACTTGATATTCATTTATCATTACTCCTTGACCTTTCCCGCATTGGCCTTCCAAACTCCAAATTCTCCAAATTCTTCCGCTCACTCAATAAGTCTCTCAATGTGCTATTGTTACTGATCACTCTGTGTAGACCTGACCATCGGTATTCCGATATTTCTGTCCAGTCAAAAATCCGAAATACCAGGGCACTAGAAATCCAAGAGGGCACAACCCATAAGTTGAAGCCAACACCCATATAGATTTGTTTCCGATTCTCTGACCTCCGAGTTCCGATACCTCCGAGCACCTCTGGGGTATTCTGACATGCAGAACTCCAATTAACGAGAAATCCAACCCAGTCAAGAATCCGGTACCTAACATTAATATACATTCTTACATCCTCCCCACAGACTGAACCTCAGGAGGTTTGGGCAACTCTATGCTGATGGAGGATCAGCATATATAGGTGCAGGCACAGTCGAAGATGACTGTGCAGCTACTTAGACCGTATTGTCATAGTAAATGGAGTCAGTTGGATCGACTTCCATAGTAGTGTCATCTGCTGCGGTAGCAGGTGCAGGCAGGGGAGCAGATGGCGTGGAGGGCATCACACTGGGGGCATGAGCAGATTTTTAGTGTAAAAAATGTGCTAAAAATGCATTTTCCTTACAGATTATTCATTCACTGTTCTGGTTGAAAAATCTCCTAAAAATGCTGCTTTTTTATCAAGTTTTAGGACCTGAAAATCTGGTACATATTTCACATTTCTAGGCATGGGAAATGGATGTAAAATGTGAGAAATAATGAATTTACTCATTGATTTCATGCCACAAAAATGTAAGGACAATCCTGGTTTTCGTTGACATTTTCAACAGAAAAGAACCAAAATTTATCCAAGATTTCATAGTAGAAAAAAGGTGAGAAAATTAGTAAAATATATGAGATTTTCATGAGATTATTCAAAACCAAAAACCAATGAAAAATCTCATGAAAATCTCATATATTTTACTAATTTTCTCACCTTTTTTCTACTATGAAATCTTGGATAAATTTTGGTTCTTTTCTGTTGAAAATGTCAACGAAAACCAGGATTGTCCTTACATTTTTGTGGCATGAAATCAATGAGTAAATTCATTATTTCTCACATTTTACATCCATTTCCCATGCCTAGAAATGTGAAATATGTACCAGATTTTCAGGTCCTAAAACTTGATAAAAAAGCAGCATTTTTAGGAGATTTTTCAACCAGAACAGTGAATGAATAATCTGTAAGGAAAATGCATTTTTATCACATTTTTTACACTAAAAATCTGCTCATTCCCCCAGTGTCAGTATGTGAAGGCCGGTAAATGTCCAGCCTTCACAGGCATCAAGTACCCTCTGCGCAACTTTGTTATAGCAGATTTTACTCTGCTTACATGCAAAGTAGGGCTCTATGTTTACCAGAGCCCTAGCAGGGTCTACCCCCACATGTGTGCCCAACCATTGGGCAATTTTGTCAAGGGAAGTGTCCTCAGGAGGATGTTTCCACTCAAATGACAATTCGACGCTGGTAGACAGCAGCATCAGTAAATCCTGCCACCAGTAGGTGTTGGCAAGTTGGGCCCATTGGCCATGGAGTTTGAACAAGTCTGTCAAATTTTGAAGAAAGATGAGGCTGTCTTTCTTAGGCTTAATAAGTTTAAGCCATACCCATATATCAACATCCTCCAGCCGGAGGGTGTTGTCTCCATGCCCATGAATAGCAGGCAATACTCCCTCTGGGGAGTATTCAATGGTGCGCAATGCATCCCTAAGGTTGGGAGACATGTCATGCACAATCTTGAATGCTGGTGTTCAAGTAACAAGCCGTTGCTCACGGTCAGCATGCTTGATTATCACATGCTGCACAGCATTGCGCGACAGGGCAAATGTCACACGTGCGAGTGTGAGCTGTTCAACGAACCTAGGTTCGTTGATAGGACACATGTCAAACCACTCTGTGGGTCGATGACTGGTCTGCACCACCGTGGGGTGTGGTGCCTTGCCCAGTGGGTGGGGCTAGAATCCCATCTGGGTTGCTGGTGGATCACCTGCAGCAGGGGAGATCCAGGTGGTGAGTGAGGCCGGGTAGGGTGCCGCTAAAGTGCGCGTTTTCAATGTGGCCTTACAACTGGATTGCATAGGTCCTACCAGTGACACACTGGTAGCCACAGTGGATGGACCCATTGAGTCTGTTAACAAATATGACTGTGAAGTCAGATCTATTATAGTCAGTGCTGGTGGCATCGACTGGATGGCAGATAATCTATCTGCCATTTTGCAGCTACATTGCTGCTCCTTCTCTAGAGCAGTGCATGCTCTATCGAGGTCTGCCTGCAGCTCGCACAAATCCTCTTTATAAGAGGATACGGCATCCTTGACAAAAGGACATGCCATCTCAGCCAACAAAGGTGGCCAGGCCACTTTTAATGTGCATTCAATGTTGCGCATTCTGGGGTCAATAAGCCACAATTTGGCAGCTTGCAGCAAATGCTACATATAGGTGTTGCACTCCAGGCAGGAGTCACAGTGGACAATGGCAATGGTGTCCTTGATGCCATGGACCGTCCAGCTTTGCTCCTTTTTGAGCATAGCAAATTGCTCAGAGGCACTAGGTAGTGCCTCTGCAGAGGAATTTGGATGAGATGTGTCTGCATCCATGGTTGGTTATCGCTGGTGTACACTCGCACTGGTGCGTGTGTGGCAGTGGGTGGCAAAAAAAAGCCTTGAAGCAGCAATAAAGTCATTGCTTAAAATTAAGGCAAACGAGTCGGTACCTGTCATGTCATGTGATCAACTCACATGACTGCATCACATCATGTGAATTGTCGACACAAGTTATATTCATGTCTAGTCCCTTTATAAAGGGACACAATCTTGGCTGTTATCATGCCTGTAAGAGGAAGCTCATGCGGCTTCCTAACACCTCTCAGCTCTAGATAGGAAATCTAGTGCTTCTAACTCCCTGCATGCAGAGAGTGGCTCCCAGGTGACATCTCCTAATGTCCACTGCACTTGCAACTCCAGTTAGGAGTGGTTAGTCCATCGATGAGTGATGATCTCATCTACAAACCATTCTGGTTCATTCTCATTCCCAAAATCATAAATGTAATTTACATCGTGACGAGGGAATCACTTGTCATCATTGGGTATATGCGGTCTGATTAGACTTGCATGGAACTTTGGAGGTATCCTCCGAGCCATGAGCTCTGGAGGTAATTCAAGCTTCACATTGGAGGTGGAGTTGTCCACCTCTAATACCTGATATGGCCCAATATAATTGGGCACTAGTTTCTTTGCCCATCCTTTAAGTAAGGACAGGTTCTTTGTAGACAGATAAACTAGCTGTCCAACCTCATATGTCATTCCCTGATGGCGTCTGGTATTCGCAGCATCTGTCTGCTGTACTCAACTCGTGATGATAGCATCATGAGCATCAATTCGGTTCCACAACGCTTGTTGTGTGAACTGTCGTACTCCTCTAAAGGTAGTATCCACTGATAGTACTTGCCCAATATGGGGCAAGTATCCACCGTTCAATTTGAATGGTGTGTATCCTGTGGTTGCACCAACAGAGCTGTTCAGTGTGAATTCTACCATTGGGCATTTCTCAGCCCAATCCTTCTGATCACTCTGCACTACAGTGTGGAGTATCTTCCCTACAGAACAATTTGCTTGTTCTGTTGCTCCATCCGTCTGCAGGTGAAACACTGTGAACATGAGCAATTTTGTGCCCATTATTCACTGCAATTCTCTCCAGAGTATGGAGGTGAATTTGGAGTTGCAATCCGAGATGATCAATTCAGGTACTCCATGCAGGCGTATTACCTCTTTGAGGTATAACTATGTGACTTGTTGTGCCATAACTCTCATTGTGGTTGGCACTAAATGCACCATAGATGTGAGTCTATCAATCACAACTAGTAAGTAGTTGTGACCCTTCAACTCTGGCAGTGGACCCACAAAGTCCATGCTGATAGACTGCCACAGTCTATCAGGTATTGGCAGGGTATGTAGCAACTCTGCTGGTCTTCTGTTATCCTTCTTTGCAGCCTGACAGGCTGCACAGTATCCACAGAACGACTCTATCTCAGCTGCCATTCCCAATCACCAGTATGATTGTCTGATGTACTTGTCAGTTTTGAATTGCCCAAAATGGCCAACTACTCTATGTGCATGATTGATAATTATCTTGACCATTCTCCTCCCCTTGATAAAAACTTCCCAGGGAAGACACACAACATCTTTATTGAACTGGTTCTTTGTCCAAACCAGTCCGTTTCTCACCCCGAATATGGGGTGAGCTTCATGGTTTGCCAATACTTTTTTGAGTATTGGATCTATCCCATAGCCATTGGCTACAGCCTGTTTCAGGTCAAACTTGTGTTCTACGCATGAGCATAGACTCTCTGAGTCTGCACCAGATGCTGTAGCTAGTATATCATCCTCCTCATTGCCTTCCACTTGCATGGGAGGTACTTCCCCTGCTTTCTTCATCTGCTGCATGTCAGTGACACGCTGCTCTGTTGCATCTTGCAATCATTGTGACTGTCACGCTGTGGTCATTCATATTTCTATGAATTGATCCATTGGGAGAAACTCTCTGTCTGGATCCAGATGCACATCTGCATCAACATATTCCTCTGCAGGGTGACTTTCACCCTGCTTATCATTCTTGTAGTAGCACGACAGACAGTTGGCTACTTTGTTCTCCACCTCCAGTACATGTACTGTGGTATAATTGAATCAGCAGAGAAACTCCCACCAGCACACCTGTCTGTCAGACAGATGCTGTTGTGTCTCAAAGTATTTGAGACCTTTGTTATCTGTCACCAGTGTGAACTGGCAACCCAATAGCTTATCCTCCCACTTCATGAGTGCTTCGAGGATAGCAATTGTCTCGTGCTCATGCATTTTATAATGCTGTTGTGTGGGACTGAATTTCTTTGAAAGAAACCCTGCTGGACAACAAGTCATCCAGTCTGGACCTTGTCCATAAACTGCTCCAACTCCAGACTTGGAGCAGTCTGTCACAACCCAAATGGGTTCTGAACTAGCATGATTTATAGGCTTGAGAATTGGAGCCTTACACACTAGTGCTTTGATGGATTCAAAACACTTGTCCATCAAAGGTGTCCATTGGAACATCTTGTTGTTTTGTGCACTCCCTGATAAGGGAGTCGTATATGCCATAAAATCTGGCATATATGGTGCCAGATATTGAAAACCTCAAACCTTCTCCATTTTATCTGCATCCACATGGATGCCCTTGTCATCTATTATATGACCAAGGCACTCCATATGGGGTGAAGCCAAATTGATCTTAAATTGATTTCCACTGAGGAACAGATGTGCCTCACGTAGTATCTCAAACACCTTTCAAAGGTGTTTTTCATGCTCTTCGATAGAGCTCGAGTATATAAATATGTCATCCAAGTATAGGTGGACTGATGTGAGATACTTAAATTGTTTCACACAAACAGACTGAGCCAATAGGTATATTGGTGTCTGCGATGTGTGTGGTTACAAGTAAGATTAAGATGATTATCTAATTAGTTGTGGACAACTGTATAGTTGTCCACTATCTACAGGCGCCCCTGGTGGGCAGCTTTACATAATCTGACCCATAAGTCACTCTGGTGACTTATATTCTCTAAGTAGTAGCATATATGCTACAGTAAGAATCTACATTCTTACATCCTCCCCACAGACCAAACCTCAGGAAGGTTTGGGCAATTTTATACTGATGGGGGATCAGCATATATGGGTGCAGGCGCAGTCGAGGAAGACTGTGCGGCTACTTCGACAGAGTTGTCATAGTAAAGGGAGTCAGCGGGGTCAACTTCCATAGGGTTGTCCTCTGCAATGTGAGCAGAAGCGGGCGGGGGAGTGGATGGAGCAGGTGGTCCCGTCGACGGCATGTCCATACATGCCTGCAAGAGAGGAGGCCCTCCGCCTTGTCCGTCTAGTGACGAATTGTCATCAGACATGCTAGGTGATCCCCAAAACCCTGGGGGATGCACAGGGGTAGGTATATTTCTGGCCAGTACATTTCTGGCCTTCGTGGGCGTCGAGTACCCTCTGCACAGTCTCATTGTAGCAGACCTCACTCTGCGTGTGCACAAAACAGGGCTCTATATTGACTAGAGCCCTAGCGGGATCTACCCCCATGTAGGTACCTAGCCACTGGGCTAGCTCATCGAGAGACATCTCCATGTGGGGGTGTTTCCATTCAAACACCTTCTCAACGCTAGTAGACAATAGCATCAGGAGATCTTGCCACCAGCATGTACCAGCAAGATCAGCCCACTGGCCACGGACTGTAAACAGTTCTGTGAGTTTTTGAACAAAGACTAAGCTGTCTTTCTTTGGCTTAATGAGTTTAAGCCAAACCCATACGTCAACATCCTCCAATTGGAGGGTGTTATCCATAAGCCTGCAAATAGCGGGCAATACTCCCTCTGGGGAGTATTCTATTGTGCGCAACGCATCCCTAAGATTGGGAGGCATGTCATGTGCAATCTTGAATGCTGGCATTTGAGTAGCCAGGTGTTGCTCGCGATCAGCACGCTTAATGATAGCATGCTGCGCAACATGGCAAATGTCATGCACGCAAGCGTGAGCTGCTCAATGAACTTAGGGTCATTGAGCTGGCAGGTGTCAAACCACTCTGTGGTTCAACAGCTCATTTGCACCGCATTAGGGTGTGATGCTTTGCCCAATGGGCAGGGTAAATATCCCGTCTGCATTGCAGGCAGGTCACCTATGGCTGGGGCGATGTGGGCATTCAGAGACGCAGGGTATGGTGCCACTAATGCTCACTTCATGGATGCAGTCTTGCGACTGGATCAAGTTGGTCCTACCGGTGAAGCACTGGTAGTTGTCAGAGAGGGACTCACTGAGTCCATCACCAAGTCTGGCAAAGATGTCAGATTGATTATGGTCAGCACCATGTGCGTTGACGTCATGGTGGATAACTTATCCGCCATTTCACGATTAAGCTGTCTCTCCTTATTGAGAGCAGCACAAAGTGTATCAAGCTCTGAATGGAGCTCACGTACCTCCTCCTTATAGGAGGCTACCACGTCCTTAATAAAAGGACGCACCATTTCAGAGAGTAACGGTGGCCATGCCACTTTTAATGTGTGTTCAATGTCACGCATTCGGGGGTCGATAAGCCGCAGTTTTGTGGCTTGCAGCAAGTGCTGCGTATATGCATTGCACTCCAGGCAGGAGTTGCAATGGACGATAGCGATGGTGTCCTTGACGCCATGCACAGTCCAGCTCTGCTCCTTTTGGAGCATAGCAAACTGCTCATAGGCACTAGGTAGTGCCTCTGCTGAGAGGTGTAAGTGGAGGGCTTCAGCATCCATGTGTGATATTGCTGGTACACTCGCACTGGTGCGGGTGTGGAAGTGGGTGGCAAGAAGCCTTGAAGCAGCGATAAAATCGTCACTTAAAATTAAGGCAAGCGCAAACACTGTGTCACGTGACCTATTCACGTGACTGCATCGTGTCACACGAATCGCTGACACAATGTATGTTCGTGTCGAGTCCTTTTATTGAAGGACTCACTCATTGCCATTATCGTGCCTATAGGGCATGATTAGGAAGCTCTTGCGGCTTCCTAACTCCCCTCAGCTCTAGATAGGTATCTAGCGCTTCTAACTCTCTGCATACAGAGAGTGGCTCCCAGGTGACATCTCCCAATGTCCACTGCACTTGCAACTCCAACTTGGAGTCTCTAGTCCAGCGATGAGCCAGTATCTCATCTACGAACCATTCGGGTTCATCTTCTTTCCCAAAGTCATAAATGTAATTTATGTCACGACGAAGAAATCACTCATCATCATTAGGTATATGCAGTCTGATTAGACTCGCATGAAACTTTGGAAATATTCTCTGAGCCATGAGCTCTGGAGGTAACTCAAGTCTCACATTGGAGGTGGCGTTGTCCACCTCAACAATTTGATATGGCCCAATATAATTAGGCACTAGTTTCTTTGCCCATCCTTTAGGTAAGGACAGGTTCTTTGTAGACAGATATACTAGCTGTCCAACCTCGTATGTCGTTCCCTGATGGCATCTGATATTTGCAGTATCTGTCTGCTGTACTCGACTCGTGATGAATGCATCATGAGCATCAATTAGGTTCCACAACGCTTGTTGTGCAAACTGCCATACTCCTCTAAGATAGTATCCACTGATAGTACTTTCCCAATACAGGGCAAGTATCCACTGTTCAGTTCGAACAGTGCGTATCCTGTGGTTGCGCTGACTGAACTGTTCAATGCAAATTCTACCATTGGGCATTTCTCGGCCCAATCCTTCTGATCACTCTGCACTACAGTGTGGAGTATTTAACCTACAGAATGATTTGCTTGTTCTGTTGCTCCATCCGTCTGCAGGTGGAATGCTGTGGACATGAGCAGTTTTGTGCCCATTATATGCTGCAATTCCCTCCAAAATATGGAGGTGAATTTGGAGTCGCAATCCAAAACGATCGAATCAGGTACTCCATGCAGGCGTACTACCTCTTTGAGGTATAACCACATGACTTGTCGTGCAGTAACTCTCATTGTAGTTGGCACTAAATGCACCATAGACGTGAGTCTATCAATCATGACTAATAAATAGTCATGACCCTTGTATTCTGGCAATGGACCCACGAAGTCCATTCTGATAGACTGCCATGGTCTATCAGGTATCGGCAGGGTATGCAATAGCCCTGCTGGTTGTCTATTGTCCTTCTTTGCAGCCTGACAGGCTGCACAGGATCCACAGAACGACTCTATGTTGGCTGCCATTCCCGACCACCAGTACGATCACCTGATGTACTTGTTGGTTTTGAATTGTCCAAAATGGCCAACTACTCTATGTGCATGATCAATAATTATCTCAACCATTCTCCTCCCCTTGGAAAAAACTTCCTGGGGAAGACACACAACGTCTTTATTGAACTGGTTCTTTGTCCGAACCAGTCCGTTTCTCACCCCAAATCTGGGGTGAGCCTCAGGATTTGCCAATACTTTCTTGAGTATTGGATCAGTACCATAGCCATTGGCTATGGCCTTTTTTAGATCAAACTCACGTTCTACACGTGGATGTAGACTCTCTGAGTCTGCACCTGATGCTGTAGCTAGTACATTGTCCTCCTCATTACCTTCCACCTGTGTGGGAGGTACTTCTCCTGCTTTCTTCATCTGCTCACATCCGTGACATGCTGCTCTGTCACATCTTGTAATTGCTGCAGCCATCCGTATTTCTACAAATCGATCTGTTGGGAGAAACTCTCCTTCCGGGTCTAACCGCGCATCTGCATCAATGTATTCTTCTGCTGGGTGATGTTCACCATGCTTATCATTCTCATAGTAGCGCAACAGACAGTCGGCTACCTTGTTTTCCACCCCCAGTACATGTACCGTGGTATAATTGAATCTGGAGAAAAACTCCCACCAGTGCACCTGTCTGTCAGACAGATGCTGTTGCATCTCAAAGTATTTGAGGCCTTTGTTATCCATCACCAGTGTGAACTGGCAACCTAGAAGCTTATCCTCCCACTTCATAAGTGCTTCGAGGATAGCAATCGTCTCATGCTCATGCGCTTTGTAACGCTGTTGCACAGGACTGAATTTCTTTGTAAGAAATCCTGCTGGATGACTTGTCATCCAGTCCAGACCTTGTCCATAGACTGCTCCAACTCCTGACTTGGAGCCCTCAGCCGTCTGTCACAACCCAAATGGGTTCTGAACTAGCATGATTTATAGGCTTCAAAATTGGAGCCTTACATGCTAGTGCTTTGATGGATTCAAACCACTTATCCATCAAGGGCGTCCATTGAAATGTCCTATTGTTGCGTGCACTTCCTGATAAGGGAGTTGTGTATGCAGTCAAATCTGGCATATATGGTGCCAGATACTGATCGAGTCCTAGAAATCGTTGGACATCGTTAAATGTTCAAGGTCTTCTCCAACCTCAAACCTTCTCCATTTTATCCACGTTGGCATGTATGCCCTTGTCATCTATTATGTGACCGAGACATTCCATGCGAGGTGAGTACAAATCGATCTTGGATCGATTTCCACTGAAGAACAAATGTGCCTCACATAATATTTCAAACACCTTTCTAAGGTGTTTTTCATGCTCATCAATAGAGCTCAAATAGGTGAATATATCATCCAAGTATACGTGGACTGATCAACCAATTTGGTTACGAAAAATCAACATCATGAGACGTTGAAATGTAGATGGCGTGTTACAGTCGCCAATCTGCATAAACCAGCTCTTGAATGTGCCAAATATTGTTGCAAAGGCCATCTTATCGATGTCCTCCTCAACTACGCATATTTGTTTGTATGCGTCAGACATGTCAAGCTTGGATCAGTACGCAGCACGAGCTATGTCATGCCAGATCATATCCTGGTCTGGGAAGGGCATAATATCCTTCACTGTGTTGTCATTGCATAGACATAGGTCTATTGCTGTTCTCAGCTTTCCGTTTTTCTTTGGAATGCATAGCGCTGGCGCTGCAGAATGTACTGACGCTGCTACCCACCAACCAGCGGTGGCATACTGGTCGACTTTGTCGATCAGTTCATTTCAAAGTGCTTCTGGGCACTTCAGTAATCGATAATGAAACTGTTTAGTTTCATCCATGAACTTAATTTCGTGGTTGATCTCCCTCCAAGGAGGAAGTTCTAATGGCACACCTCCGAAGAGGTCTGCAAACTCTAGCTCCCACCTTTCCCTAAGCTTGGGAAAGTCATCAGCCGTGAATACCAGTTGATTGGTGCCAGTAATCCCATCAGTATTTCTGTCAGTACATTGGTCAGGTAGACTAACATCAATGTTTTGTTGCTTTTCCTTTCATTTTCCCTTGTCTTGCCTCTCATCTGGCAATCTCATAGATGGCTCCACTTGCAATGAGGAGCCATTTGCGAGTCACAGATTGTGGCTCACTGGTTTGGGTTTAAGGCTCGCAATTCGAGTCCTGCGTTCAGCCAGATCCTGGTGGTCCGGCTGCACTTCCCAGGCATTCGCATGGTTTGGAATTACTTCCTTTCCCATATGGATGCATCCCTTGCCTCTAAAGTCGAGGGATATCCCTAGTTTACATAGGAATGGTGTTCCTAGTATTGCGTCGTAGTAATCTATGTTCGCTATATCGAAGTATTCCTCGATATTGTGCTCACCAAAGTGGATATTGGTGTGCATTCCGTAGTTGATGGTCGACTTACTGCCGACACATGCTAGCTGTAGACCAATAGGACATTCAAGTTCAAATGTCTTGATGCCTGTGGCACATATGAATTCTGGAGAGAGCATAACTCCCTCACACCCACTGTCTAGTAGACTCCACCAATCTCCCAATACCTGGAGATTGTTTGATTGTCCATACACACCCATTTGGGGCACATCTTATCACATGGCCTTAACTGATGATCGTAAATAGGCTTGATTGTCCTATCCATGACTCCCACGCATATACGGAAGTCATTATTTTTATTTGATCCACCACTAATTGTGGTAGTTGATTTTTGCGCCACATATATGCGCCACCTTTCCTTGTACAATCCTCCTAACAGACATACTCCATCCGCCCAATATGAGCTTTGCGTCCTCATATTGTCATCACCATCCCATTGATATGGCATGATTTCTGACTAGTGTTGCCGCGGTCCAGTTGGTCACTTACAAGCGGAGGGGTGTAAATAACCACCAAAAATGGCCAAGACCATTGCGATTTGCCAGGGCTACAGTGGTCCAAATTGTCTGAAATTTGGTGTTGACATTCTTTGACTCATATCTCATCCATTTCTAAACCAATTTCCACAATTTCTTTTTCCACTGGAAGCTGGGATCCATGGCAATCTTTTTACAGGGGTGTATGCGACCAACCAGACCACGGCAACACTATTTCTGACTGGTAATCAGCGACTAGTTCATTGATTTCACTCTCATGGTCATCCTGGACATCCATTCACTCGTCTAATTTGCCACATTGTGGCTCCTCCTCCCCTTCTTGAGCACTCCCTGAATGCTCAACCACTTCTTCTAACCATGCACCCGCTATGTGCAGTTTGTTCTTCCATTGTGGGCAATTGGGCTTGATATGCCTGACTTGTCCACACTCATAGCACATTATCTCTGTGCTACGTCCTTGACCTCCTGAACCTCCAGGAGGTTTCTGTGGAGAGTGAGAAGTGGCAGGAGCTCCTGCTCCTGCTCTCTGTGTGGCATGTACCCCTGTTTGGGGTACACTCAGCCTCGTCTCTGCTTGAGGTCGAGCATTAGGTGGACGATATGACGTCTGCTTTGCTGCAGTGCGGCTCCCTGTATTGGGAGCTCCAGATGAGCTTGGCACAGCCTGACTTCAACTATTCATCAATGTTGGCTTTGCCTGCAGCACATGAGTGCTGCTAGACTCTGTCTTCTGCAACCCAATATCATATCAAGATGCATCCTCTACAGCCTTTGTGGCTTCATACAATCCAGTTATTCAACTGAATTCTGTCATGTAGCCTAATTTTAGGACTTCATGATGCAGTGCTTCTTGAAGTGCTGCTACAAACCATTTGCAGATTGTATACTCATCAGGTGGATGTATCATCCACACTGCATACTTTGTGATATTGTTCTGTAATTCCTGAATGGTTCTAGTCCCCTGCACAATTGTGTGAAACTTATTCAATGCATGCCTGTGCGTGAGTGCATGTAGGAATCACTGTTGTAATCCAGCGATTGCACTCTCAAGGGTCCAGTCAATTACAACTTGATCATGACGCTCAACATTTTCAGGTGTACCACTCCAAAGCCTTGCCTTTGAGGCGAGTGCCCAAATAGTTCAACTGGAGTTCTGTGCTAGACGGACCCAGTAGGCTATTCATGCCCAGCCATCTCAGGATTCCTGAGACAACATTCTCAAATTCTTTGAGATCTGCTTTCCCAGCATACTCTGCTGGGTGAGGTAGTTTTACTCCGGCTTTAGCAAGCACGGATTTGTCAGGCTTGCTGTCCTTGTGTTTCTCAAGGGCAGCTCACACCATCTTTGCAACTCCATCTACATAAGTAGATGGTCCTCCTACTACCTCCTGAGCCCTCCGTTCAGGACTGCTAGTGATACCGCTGTCAGTTTACTTTCGTAAATGGATCCAAAAGACAGTGGGTAGTGGTGTCATCGTTGCACGGCTACTAACACTGGTGTTCGGCTCAGTGCGCTTTGCTATCAGCAGCAACAAAGGTAGAACGAAGATGAAGACAAAGATGTAACAGTGATGATGATGATGACGTAATACGCTGACGTAAGCGTGGATGAGATACAACAGCAAATGTCACGTGATTGACAAAGCTGGCCTTGACGTAGATGTAGAAGTAGTAGACGTAGCAGTAGACTTAGACTTAGACTTAGACTTAGACGAGTGAATCCAACTGAAAGAGGTGAATTGGGGTACACTAAGGCGAAACAGGCCTTATATACATGAGCAGAACAACAAACGATGCATGCCATTCAATGATGTCATTGACAGCAGACAGGAGAAATGACTAACGGCGAGAGGCAGAAAACCAAAATAGGAAGGTGGTTTGTAATGGAATGGAGAAATGAGTCAGGTGGTCGAAGAAATGAAGGGAAATGTGGCAGCAAATTTGAAATAGAAGCCAGAAATAGAATAGAAGTGAGTCACAGACAATAGACCATGTGGAACAATTGGAAATAGAAGTACAAGAAAGGAGCGAGTGAGTCAGGTGATGAAAATGAGTCATAGCCGTCCAATAGGATTCCAGTTGCTTGTCAAATATCTCCGAAGATGAGTAAGTGAGTCATGTGACTTGATGACGACTCAGAAACATTGAACCAATCACAACACTTGGATACAAATTTCCTCCAGAGAGGGAACAAAGACAAGTCCTGCTTGATGAAGTCCTTAGGCACATAACCGTAGCAAATCTCTGTTCCTGGACCAAACTCTTTGATATACCAGTAGTTCCTGAGTACGATATGATGCCAACCATTCACTGGTTTGTAGTTTGGGTCGAAGCCGATGATGTGGAAGGGAGCATGGAAGACAGGGTCAAATACCCAAATGCAATCGTGAATGCGATAAGGAGGATAGGAGGGGAATGTTCAATATGGGCCTTCAGGAGATTCAACATATAGAGGATAGTACCGACAATGTGCGACTTGTGGAGGAGGACTGGACAAATGAACATCAAGGGGAGAACGTTGACTAGGAAGTTCGATGCGTGGTCCAACGTGTATGTCTGGCTTGGCAGTCATCTGAAATGAATCATGGGATGTGGTGGCAGCAATGCTGGATGGCATATCGAAAATAGAATTGATGAAGATGGAATGAATGTGGAGATGATGTGTCTGGTGGACTGGAGGTAGCACAGCAGATGATGGTCTGGCAAAAGCTGATGATGATAGGTGTGTGCAGTGAGCATCTTTTGTAGTGTAGTAGGTGCTGTCGAGTATCATGCTTGTCACCGCATGCAGTATCACTTGTATCTGCCTGTGTGGATGGGGAACATGATTACCCATGTCCTGCTGCACTGGTGGATTGACAGTGTCTTCGTCGATCTGATACAACGGTCAACATTTGTCAGCCATTAAGTATGCATCCCTCAGTCTATGACTGCTGCCTGAGGGCAGATAGAGCCACTCTTGCTGACTCGATCAGCTTTTTGAAGGCATCACCTTCGACTCTGGCAATGTATGCCTTCTCAACTAGGTTATCCATGTGTTTTGCACAGAGTTCTAGCACATGGTGTTTCCATCGCACTGCCTTTTGTTCAATCCTATCCCAGTGATTGAACTCACGTTTGAGACTAACATGAGTGCTAGTTGTGGTCCTGACGCTATCAGTGTCAGATTTCATCATCTCTCGCAGTGACTGTTGGGTCACTACCTTGAGCACTTCTTGCTCATTATATATTTGTTTTGATCTGCAAATTCCTTCATGGATATTTTCTCTATCATGAGCCTCTAGCTTGTGATCCATCTCTTCCTCAGTACGCCGGAGCATACTGATGCTATCCTGCTCTAGGGTAGCACTCACTTCATGAGGAACATTTCTGTTGCTCAGACCAGACAGAGGAGGCAGCCTCTGTCTGTCTCATTTCTTACAAGCCTTTTCAGCCTCATGGTCGACTTCACGATCCCTATTGGGATTGCTTTCATGCTCGGGGGCCTTTCCACGTAATGGCCCTTGCACCTCCTCTTCCAACAACTGTATCAATAGTTCCATACCATCTCCTAAGGTTTGGAGTTGGTTTGCAGCATCGTCCACTGCACAAGCTGCTTCAGCCACTCGTTGGCTTACTTGATGTGTAGTACCTACATGTCTATGGCTCTCTTTGAGGGCTGTAATCATCCGGGTGATATGCCTGGTTGTGTAATCATATTGCTGGGTCTCCTCCTCCCAGCATGCTGATCCATGTTCTATTGTCCCTGTTTGGGACGGCGAACTTCACAATCTGCAATGTTCTTGGACATGTGGAAGCTGGGACATTTGCACTCCCAGTGAATTGTCCATGTCACTTGTTGTAACTTTGACCTTGTTGAAGTTCTTTTTGTTTTCTTAATGGACGATAACTCGTCTGTTTCTGATTCTTCCTGTGCAGATCTCATTAGATCTGCTGATACTCGCTTTCAACTCCTTGATTCAGAAGCTACAGGTGTCATAGTTCCACAAGGACTAGCGATCCTCGTCGACATTCCCACCTGCCTGTCCACAATGTGGGCATGCTTGACTCTAGTGTCTGGGCCCTTTGCTGTGGCTCCAGATGTATCTGGATCCTCATTGGGTCTAGATGCTCAGCTCCAGCTTCGCGTTCTCATCAAAGCCATAGATCTACGATCTATCTGCCACTTTGTGGCATTCTTCTATTGATTTAGAAGAATCAACAGTAAATGTATGTTTACTGTTTCTGAAGATTCCGGCAAGTATTAAACTCCTCGGTTTGGCTGAAAAGATCGGTTTGATCTTTTTTTTGATATCGCAGTACTGCCAATCTTTATTGGCAGTCAAAAAAGTGTAAGGTTCTTATTGTTCACACTAAGCAGACTGAGCCAATATGTCGTATTGGTATCTGCGGTTGTGTGGTTACAGGTAAAGATTAAAGTTGCTTATCTAACTACTTGTGGACAACTGTATAGTTGTCCACCATCTACAAACGCCTCTAGTGGGTGGCTTATATACTACAGCCCACAAGTCACCCTAGTGACTTGTATAGTTTATATAGTAGCATATATGCTACTATTAATATACATTCTTACAACCATGGTGGGTTCAATCATGTATGCAGCAGTGTGCACATGGCCCAATCTTTCATATGTGGTTGGTGTGCTTGGAAGATACACCTCAGATCCAAAGAAACAACACTGGGAATTAGCAAAAAGAATGCTAAGATATATAAAAGGAACACTGGACCTAGAGCTTGTCTTCGACAGATCAATGTTTCACCCAACATGGATTTCCACAGATATTCAGATTCAGACTGGAGCAGTGATTCTGATATGTCCTGTTCAATGTCAGTATTTGTATTATCACTCCAAAGGGACTATTTCATGGTCTAGCAAGTGCCAGTCAATGGTCGCTCTATCTTCAACCAAATCAGAATATGTAGGTCTGAGCAACACAGGACAACACTTATCATGGTTACATTTATTCTTCAAGGACATAGTTCAAACCCAAACCCAACCTACTGTTGTCAATTGTGACAATCAAGCTGCTATTGTGTTGTCTAAGGATCCCCAGTTTCATGCATGTATCAAGCACATACAATGGAAATACCACTACATTTGTGATGACATAGTGGTGTCTGGAAAGGCTACCATCCATTATGTGCCTACAAATGACATGTTGGCAGATATATTTACCAAAGCCTTGCCCAGGGAAAAACATTGAAAATTCTTGAGTGCAATGGGTCTCCACCGATGTTTGAGTGGGAGTGTCAAGAGGTGGTGACTAACAGTATATATCATTTCACTATACCCTTACATAATATGCCCATCACTGTTACCACATAAGCCCATGGTGCTAGAAGTTTTTCCTTTCCTCAGTACTTCAAATGAAGACTGAGGTATGTCTAGATCATGTATACACTTCTTATAGTCAGTGATCTGACTTCACTGTTTACCTTTGCTTAGGTACAGTTTGTAATTGAGTACTTCAAATGAAGACTGAGTTTGCCTTTGCTTAGTTGCTTGACACAAACTCAAATTGTCACATGCCTTACATAATGCAAACTCAAATCCCAGCGCTTGTGACCAATGAGTTTGGTGCGTTTGCTGTAAGAATGAGCCGGCGCTTCACGAACTTTGGATTTGTGACCGTGTCCTCACTTCCGGTGGATTGCGCTCTAGGCTTATAGCCTCGAGTACGCTATCCAAGTACAACAAGGACATGTCCCAGTCAACGTCTCTACAATATGACGCACCTTGTAAGCAGAATTTTCGTTGATGGCCAGCCAATCTTCACATCACCATGGCGTAGGGCCTGTATACGCCATGGATTGGTGCAAGACGTGGGCTCCTGGTCAAATTCGGCCTCGGGCTGCGTTTCGCATTGCACTCTCTTCATATACCGAGGATTATCGTAATCGGCTGGCAATTGTTGGCCTACAAGACGAGCGTTCGCTGGTGGACGATGAACTACATGAAGGTCACTCTGATTTCGTGCTTCTTGCGGAGACTATGCATGGGTACCCTGCCACGCAGTTACAATGGCAGCCACTCTCTGCAGCATCCTTTAATTGGACTATGAAGCCTGCAACTACTGAGCTTTTGGCTACCACGGGTGATGCCCTTCGAATATGGGACTTTTCATACGATGGGGAACAGAAGACGTCGAGTTACGTCGGGAGGCACCCTACAACCTCGGGATATCGTTTGGGTCAGAGAGTTGCTCTTTCGGGAGTGTGTATGAATTTAGTTCAAATACTTCTGGGGCTTCTGACATTTTACACAGTCAAAAGTGCCAAGTGCCTCTTCTGGAGCACCTCTGACTTCCTTCTCTTGGAATACCCTTCTACCAAGTCACATTGTGACTTCCTCTATTGACACGACTTGTACCGTATGGGACATAAACACATCTACAGCCATCACACAGCTGATCGCCCATGACCGCGAAGTCTATGATGTCGCTTGGTTACCTAACTCCACAGATGTCTTCACTTCTGTGGGTGCAGATGGTAGTTTACGACTCTTCGATCTTCGCTCTCTCGAACACTCTACCATATTATACGAAGCGTCCACAGTCAGAGCCAAGGAAACTTCGAAATCAACATCACCGCAGAATCGACCCGTGTCGACACCGCTACTCCGAATCGCATTCAACCCCGCCGATTCACATTACATTGCTACTTTTCATGCAGACTCTTCGGGGGAAGTACAGATATTAGATATGCGTAGCCCTGGTGCCCCCGTTGTTGAGCTTAAAGGCCATCGCGCGCAGGTGAATGCTATCGGCTGGAGCAACAAGGAAAGCATGTTAACTACTGCTGGTTTGTTGCGATTTATTGTCTTGTTTAACCATTGCTGAGCTCGATGATTGTCGTAGGGGATGATTCCCAGATCCTTGTGTGGGACCTCTCGCAACAAGCACTTGCATCACCCCGACACCACAATTCCTCCCGGATACAATCTTCTCCTCGACCAGATTCTAAAAAACGTGTTATAACTGACCCAGTGCTGGCGTACACTGCAACGAGCGAGATTAACAACTTTGCATGGTCACCCATACTGCCGCAGATGAGTGTGCCAGGCTCAGCTTCGGTGATTGCTGGTGGAGAATGGCTGGCCATGGCTCTTGGTAAGACGGTGAAGGTTCTTCGAGTATAACTGTAATTTATTCGCATGATGAGATGTAATACCTTAATATTAACTGCAGGCTGGTGCAGATGTTCCTTTGTATTTATACAGATCGCTAACAGTTCATGACAGCACAGGCAGCGTTTGGTAAAGTGAGCGGTCGACAATTGGCTGACTTACAAGCACTCAATGCAGAGGATGGTTCTCAGTGTGCTAGATCCAATCTACCACAATACAACTTGAATTAAGAAGTGATCCCAACCCATTCCTCACAAAGACCGCGCTTCTCCAGAGCGGCGGCCATCATGCCTAATACTTCAAACCTTTATGCATCAATCCAGTAACCAGCGTTGGCGCCGGCGACACGGGAGTTGATGAGTCGCTTCTTCATTAGAGCCCTGAGTATCGCTTCAGTACCTCCCAGAAGATTTGCTGCGGCGACAGACTTACGTTTCACCCCTCCTTCCCAAGAGATTCCTGATGAACCATTAGCGAATGTTGCCACGCAACTAAAGATAACTTACTTCACTAAGCCACCTAGCTTACCAGTTGTCTGTTTTGCAGCAGGTGTTCTAAGCATGGACCAACGTCATCAGTACATCAGCCGGCATATGGACGAACCAATACGTACGTAGCCGGGGCGGCACTACAAAAGTAGCAAAATCAGTAATGGGAGGGACTATGTGCGTAGGTAGACATACGCTGCACTTGTGACACTTGAGGCCGCGGCCGTCGTGGCAGCCGCCGACACGTCCGCTGCGGTCGTCGCTGTAACATCACCCGTAGTGTTGCTTCCTGTACTACCCATTGCAACTGGCAGTCGTGGTCAAGGTCTGCAGTGCATTGGTCGTGGGGGAATACCTTACAGGCAACGCAGGATCCAAATGGACCTGCTAGAGCAGGGTTGCGACAGCGCGCGATGCATGCATTACCAGCCTGATCCCGGCCAAGCAAACAGATGAAGATGCCGGATAGAGTGAGGGAGATGAACTTACGGGTCCACCAGTGCAATTCGTGCTTCTGATATTTTTCATCAGTGGTTGTAAGCTGGGATAAAACTAAATCTCACGTGGCGACCTGCATCGTAAGTGGGAAGTCAGTTGCTACGGCAAGCGACAAGCCATTTACTCCTGGAACATTTTGAGTGACTTGGGCAGGTTGGAATGTGTTGCCGCCATCAGTGGAGACGTCACAAGTAAAGGGCCCTGCGCCATCTATGATCACAGCATTATGAGCAACAGCTCAAATATAAATGTGTTTATGTATCTTGCCCTGGTTGACTTGATGAAGATTCATTGTAATGTCGCCTGCGCTCGAAGTCGTGGGCAACCCCGCGTTAGAAGCAGCTTAATTATATGAGGAGTATTGGTTGGCCGAACCGAAACAGATGAGCAACATTACACACCAGCTAATTGCGCAGAAACATCATTGTTTCCCCCTGCTTTTGTACTTCCACAAACACTTCAGACAGCACATTCTCAATCGATTCATCCCATACAGTATCGGCTGGACTACTCACCCGGTCTTGCCGGATGCAATTTCATTGTCACGGATCACAGATGTATCTTGTTCAAATGGAACCGGAAGTCCACCATTACGTGGAGTATCGGCAATGATACCAAAGCTAATTATCCACGGGTAAAACATAAATCTTTGATCGTACACTGAAATGCCGGGACTTACCCTGCGCTCTGAACACCATTCGCACCAGTTACAGAGGTTATAGTTCCATGTGCAGAGACATGGTTGAAGGTTGATAACAGCACAATTGAGAGGACAAAAGAACGGGTGATTGATACAGCCATGTAGATTCACTGGGATGCACGAGGTATTAGAAACCGCCTGAAGTCTATGACAATAGGCTTACCTGAACGACGTGGTGCAATAAGGCAAAGTGTAAGGCTTAATGAAGACCGAGTGGACCTGCACTGGAAGTTGAGGTTGTAGAAGAACTGGGATGAGGAACGTTTGCTAGGTAGGACCTTTTTATTCCTTTGGGTATATTGTACCCGGTATCTAGAATCAATTAAAGAATGAGGACATTTTGAAATGACGAAAACAATTGTCACCATTCATAGACGATTTGCATGAGCAGCGGGGGTTGCGGATCAAGAGGATTGAAAGCTCATCAGCATTTCTATGGAGATTTCAATGGCAGAGTCCTGGCTTCTCCACCCTTTTGAAATGCCACATCTCTGTCTTGCGAATTACTAATGGCAATGTCGGTAGCTATTGCAAGGATTTGCAACGATGAGCAGAGAATGACAGTTCGGATCTGTAGGGTGCAATACAGAATTGGATTGCAGAAGCTACCTGGCTTCGAATTTGCATAATGTGGGGACAAGTACTGCATCGTTGTGCTCGAAGCTTGAGAGCTTGAGAAACTAATTAGAGATTTACTGTCAATAAACAATGAAAGGGCCCTGCCACGGCATGAAAATAATATTACACACACAGTCCCTCCATGCATTTAGAGCCAATTAGCCGCATAATTATCACAAGCAAAGGTCTGGTGATCCGAGTCTAGTTGTTGGGCCTTGTTTGACAACTGGTGAGGCCGTTTCAAATTTAGGAGGCACGTAAAGTGAACCAAACAAATACAAGCCTCGGGTTCAACAAGTATACTCCTCTTACTTACTATAATCTCGATTTTTTTTTCTTTATAAAAATAACTCCCCGATAGTATGAGTGCTCAGAACCATGTACTTGAGGCAAGTGTCTGCGCGTCACCATCTATAACTATCTGTAATTCCCACGAGACGCGTCTTATGTCAATCATTAATCCTTAAACAGTACGCGAAGACAGGTCGACTCAAGTGCCATGGCACTTGCAGTGGTAGGCCCATACCAAAGGGCGCGTTGCGATATGGACACAAGTTCAAGCACGTAGAGTACGGAGAGATTACTTCATGGATGCACTGGTGTGTGCCTCTCGTTCATGCTCCCCCAGAATGAACTTAATTTTTGGTGAATAACCAGGGAATGCGCCGGGAAAACCCTTGCAAAACTTGCGTCCGTGCGATTGAACAACGTCCCTGGTTTCCGTTTTTTACGGTTTGCTACTTCTCCAGCCCCTGTTAACACACAGTGTAGCTGAAAAATACAAGCCCCGAAGATCAGGATAGAATCCGTCAAGATGTTAAGGCTCGTAGGATTCATTCGGTGATATCTAGTCAGCCAGCAAGCAGTCAGCCATCCAGCAGTCAACCTCCAAATAGTCAACAGCCAAGCAGCCAAGCAGGAGGTAGTCAGAAACGCAAGGCGGAACTCGCTTCCATCCAACCATTGACTCGATTCTCGCAAATACAACCCAAAGATGACGAACTCCTTGATGAGTACGTCGACAACTCTCAGGACGAGGCTAAAGACGAGCTTTATGTGACCCTCGCGGCAAAAGTTGTGGGCTTGCAATATTATGAAGGCAAGTCCAACTCAAATGTTCAAGGACATTTCTCATGCTGGTATGCAGGAATGGTTGGTCCAGGGGAGGAAGTCACCCTTGTACGCGAGCTGCACAACCAATACGACAACAATGCCATACAAGTTTTAAACATATCTAATACGCAAGTTGGACATATCCCCCGCGCCGTTTCGGCCAAGTTGGCATCCCTAATCGATAGAAACCTGATTACCGTCGAAGGTGAACGTCACCACTCAGAGGAGCGCATGATCTGACGAAGCCAAGGTGTTATTCATGAGGGAAATTCAAACAAGTTTGAATATGCCATTTCGATGTCGGTATTTTTTCTATTACATCTGCATAAATAACTGATTGCGTTTTGCTCACATAGGACACTTAAGATTTACGGCGCATCTCACAAACGCTCTGAGCTAGAACCCCTTCTAATCTGGGCTACACCTAAACAAAAAGGTGTCTTTAAATTCATTAGCTTGAAATTATATTTAATTTCTACTAATTGCTTTCAAGGTTTTACGGACGCGATGCGACCTGCTGGCTATCAGCCCGATCTGTGTAGTTCAAATGTTTCCTCTTCTCATGTCATGCCTCCCCCTACCCCCTCTACTAGCTATGCTGGACCATCAAGATCACAGCATGTTTCTGCTTCCCAGCGCAAGGCACACGAAGATAGAATAGAGACTCTGCGAAAAGCGGCAGAGCTCCACTCCATGCTTAATTCTCTTGAAAAGGTGGACGACGAGGGCCGAAGGTCTTCTCTGCTCGATACACTTTGCACAACCGATGTGAGGACGCTTATTCGTATGAAAAGTTCTCACTTCATCGCGCTCTTAGGACATATTAAACCTGCCTGTGCATGCAGCACCTCCATCTGTCTCATCTGGAGAGCTTACCGTTGACCTCCTCCGACATCAGGCTCGTCCAGACATTTCACTCACCTTGGATTAGCCTAATATATTCCGTATCAGAGTCAGGCATTGCAATGGTGCCTAGAGCGCGAGAATCCCTTGCTCCCTCAGAAGGAAACAGACAACCCCGTTCAATTCTGGCAATTCAAGGTATCACCAGGACTGCCCAAGGTACAATGCCCTATCCAACATCGTTCTCCATTCAATTAAATCATCCGTATTAATTAGGGATACTACCTGAATATTGCTACAAAGACCCCACAACAGGCGCCACCGGTCTTGGGGAGAGGAGGCCTAATGGCGGATGCCATGGGATTGGGTGAGTTGGGCCCTCGTGTCTACTCCTCCACTACTCACGCACACTCAGGGAAAACCCTTACCATGCTTTCTCTCATTATTGCGACTAAGAAGGATGTCTCTCCCGACTTTTGCAATGCGACTTTAATTGGTAGGTCCAAACTGACACTATTAGTCTGGTTGTCTTTGATGTGGTCTGTTGCAGTCGTTCCCCTCTCCGTTTTATCGAATTGGAAGACGCAAATATCGGATCATTGCACTAGTGGAACTATCACATACCATGTGTACTACGATTCGGGCCGAAAGGTCACCCCAGAACACTTGACAAAGTTTGACGTGATTATTACCACGTACCAAATAGTGACGCAGGACTATACTGCAAGCAATAGCGTCGCGACTAAAGCTGATGCAGACGGGAACGCGAAGAAGAGAAAGAAATCTACCAGTGGGCTGTTCGACGTGAAGTGGAAGGTGAGGCGTGTTTGCCCCTCAAGGCTCAGAATCACAAACTAAGAGTCTTATCTTACTTTAGCGTATTATACTAGACGAAGGACACACTGTCAGGAACCCAAAGACCAAAATGTCCATAGCAGTGAGAGGTCTGATTGCTGAGCGTCGATGGGTATGGTTTTCCCTTCAGATACTTTATCATCTTGTCATCTTGAAGTTTGAACGAGTAGGTCGTTACTGGGACTCCTATTATCAATTCCCCCAAGGTGATATCATATGTCAAACTTCACAGTAAAGCATGAGCTAACTTGCTGGTATAGGATCTTGGATCTCTTCTACAATTTTTGCAAATCTGCCGGCCACTTGACAATGAAGATTACTACAAGCGCCTTCTTCTCCGACCATTGGCCCAAGGGGCACCTGAAGGTGCAGAGCTCTTGAGGGTGAGACGCTTCATGCTGAGATCAAGAGGTCGTCACTAACAATATTTTGAGGCCTTGATGTCTCATATATGCGTTCGCCGTACGAAGGAGATGCAGAACAATAAGGGGGAACATCTTGTTCCTTTGCCGCCAGTCGAAATGACTCTGATTCCTGTTCAACTCGATGCAGAAACGAGAGTATGTCATTGGAACCATCATTATTCTGAGGAGTAGACTAGATTCGTTTCCAGGAACTATACGACGAGGTCGAGTCGCTTTCTCAACAACGATTTGCTTCCTATATTGAACGCCAAGGAGTTTCTTCCAGCAATGTGAGTGTATCGGAGTAAAAGTTGCATCGAATTCTATTCTCACCGTGCTATCAGATGCCAACAAATGTCCTATCGCTTCTGACAAGACTTAGACAACTTACTCTTCATCCTGCTTTGGTTCCTCCCGACTATATTGATCAGCTTCGTACCGTGTCAGAGGATTCGAACAAGCCAGCTCCAGCTATTCCTATCACATCGCAAGACCGTACCAAGCTTTCTGCGCTGCTTGCTCGAGCGATCGAAGATCGGGAAGAATGTCCCATTTGTTTTGATACCAGTAAGATTTCGTTTGCATTCAGGAGATGCTTGCCTAATTACTGTGCTGCAAACGTAGCATCTGATCCTCGTATAACGCCTTGTGCTCATGTCTTCTGCTTTGCATGTATCTCCGAAGTCATTTCACGAGACCCGAAGTGTCCAATGGTATACGACATACATATTCCTTTCCATCGACTACATGTTGATCTTCAACTGCAGGATCGTCGGGTCATCAATTCTTCGGATCTGATTGAACCCCCAGCGCCTACAGATCTTACGCAAGCCCCAACTCCGTCTGAACCAGAAGACGACACTTCTGGAGTACGTACAGGATCTTCAGCAAAAATAGATCAACTCGTGCACCTCCTCCAGCTCACGCCGAAAACAGAGAAGTCGTTAGTGTTCTCTCAGTTCACTGGCTTTCTTAGCAAAGTGAGCATACGTTCTAGGTTACTTGCTGTCAATGTTAATCTCAGCTGTTGGGTATAGATTGCTGAAGCTCTTGAAAAGAAAGGGTGAGTCCAAATTGCAATGGAAATTCATTCATTCATTCATTGCGCACAGGATCCCTTATGTCCAGTTCGATGGTCAAATGTCAGCCCGCAGGCGTCAGGAAGTCCTTGAAAAGTTCTGCGTACCCCTGAAACCCACAGAACCCACTGTCAATTCACTGCCAGTCAAGCGCAGTCGCCGCTCTTCTGGGAGAGTAATCATGGATTCGGATGATTTTAACGCTCAAGATGGTGAATTTATCCCGGACAATCAGAGTGACGGCGTTGATTCATTTTTGGATGATTCCGATGATGATAACATGTGGACTACAAAAAAGGGAAAAGGGAAAGCAGTTGGAAAGTCAAAGCCGAAGAAACTCAAGCAGAGTAGCCAGTTTGAAGCTTTCGATGATTGCATCAATAATCCGGTAGTGATGCTTATATCACTCAAAGCGGGAGCCTTGGGATTAAATCTTACTGTGGCTAACAATGTAAGTGCCCCCTTTCATTGGTTTCCCCCTCCCGCTGATGAATAGACCAACGTTAGGTGTATCTGTTGAGTTCAATGTTCTTCTGTCGTCTAAACGAATTTCACCAAAGCTTCGCTGTAGGATGGATCCATGGTGGCGTAAGTTACACTTTTGTGGATAAAGTGGGTTTGATACTTTATTGATCCTTGATTTCACCTAGAGGAAGGCATAGAAAGCCAGGCAATTGATAGGTGCAATCGCATCGGGCAGACTAAACCGGTACATGTGTATCAGCTTGTTGCCGAAAATACCGTGGAGGCTAAGGTAGAATATCTTGTCATCCAAATAAGCCAGGCTAAATTAACGTATAGGTTCTCGAAATACAAGAGAAAAAGAAGAACCTCATCAAGCAGGTATATACTCCCCTCAGGCTTTTTCAATCAAAATGTGATTTGATGTTCTCACAGGCGTTCTCGGGGATCAGGACGACTGAAACTCAACGTCAGAAGAAAGAGGCCAGACTCCAAGGTGACTTTATTGTATTTGGTGGGACCCGTACTAACCACGCTAACTGGATGCTTTAGATCTAGTTCAGTTGTTTGGGATTCGTACAGAGGCTCAGACTGCTGCTTAAACTGCCAAGCTGTGTTGATATCGACTGTCCCGAATAGCTCAAATTGTGACCTTAAGTATCAAAAAGTTCATCATATAAGTAAGGTAATGACTCGGGCATGATGCGTGTGCACAATTTTCTGCTGGTTCCCTAAGCAGAAAGGGTCGAGTTTATACTTGTGGGAGAAATGTTGCACTCTTTCCTTTTACGTAGCCTCTGCTTAAAATGTCTGCTAGTTGATGATCGATGAGAATGTAACACCAGACTCAAATCATGATAGCGAAAGCTTAGTCAGCGTCAAGGCTGTCATCAACATCTCTGGAGTCTGACCATGCTGAAAACATCATCGTCCCTTTATTCAGCTGTTGCTCCTCAGAGGAAGCGTCCACGACTCTATTCCTCTGCAGACGCGTTGCCGTCGGGACGAAAGTCCAGCATCTTATCAAACTTTGATAATGCACTCTACGACGAACTCATACTGTCGATCTTTTCCTATCTTCCTTATAAAGATTTATGCAATATCCAAAGCACAAACACAAACTGGTCCCGGCTCTCACTTGATAATCAGGTAGATATCATCTCGGCTTGCAAGTTCGTCTAACAGCCATTGAACACCCTTGGGTTCGGTGAGAGCAGCTATGGCGGTCTCTTTACCTTAGAGAGTTTGGGAGGTCAAGACTTAGGGGGAGCAGGGGGTATTATCCACATGAAACGGCCAGACCAGATGGTAAACATGTGAAACTGTTGCGAGCCCAAACTCAGTCCAAAATGGTCACCGACTGGAAGTGGATGTTTCGCATAAGTTGCAATTGGCGGACAGGTTCGCAATTTAGTGTCTTTTATCTGATCCGCTTGAATTTAAATATACGTCCAGGACGCTCTGCTGCAGAAGAGGAACTCAAATGGCAAGGGTGTGATGATCCAGACCTACCTGTCCATGTGGTCTTAGCAGGAGGGCTGATGATCACAGCGTCATCTTTACCCTCTCCGACTCCCCAAATCATGTTGCACGCGCCAAACCAAACTCCTCACTCATTCTCAGCCACCTCAATGCCTCCAAACCCATTTAATAAGGTTACAGCTTTAGCCTTAGACCAATCTCAATCTGCTGGAACCGAATGCCGTCTCGTAGTCTTCTATTCTACCGGCAATTTTTGTCTTTTCTTGATGTCTTCTTGGGGTCTTAAAGAAACAAAGGAAATACTGTCCTATGTGGCTATCGGCAGACTTCATAGGATGACCCCAATAGTACAAGCAGTGTATCATCATCCACTGCTCATCACGTTATCCTCATCCTTTGACTTGACTATCTACGAGCTACCGTCTCACGCCGAAACACGATGCGGGCCTCCACAGGTACGGCTTACACAAACATTGACATCGTTCACGTCGTACCCACCTACATCTCTCATACTCTCCAATCCCTCACCACAAGTTTACAAACTTGTCTTGGCATATTCAGTGCCTGTATATCCTTCGCACTGGACAGTGGCGGTCACTGAGCTCACCATCTCTTCATTCGTAGTGCAATCCACTCAATCCGCCAGCGCACTTGACCTTGCACCTGGATGGTCGTCGGGACTGTCCGAGACGATGAGCGAGCAGCATGCACGTAAATTATCAGAAGTCTCCTCCACATCTACGGATGGCAAGTATGTTGTTTTGGCAAGCGCGACTACAAACACCATCCAGCTTTACCGACTTTCTACTCGTTCACGCGCTGCAGGACCAAAACTGACATTTGTGCGGACACTATATGGGCATGTCAGTCCAGTTCAGGCTCTCCATCTTGCTGACGGTCGCTGTGTGAGTTTATCACGAGATGGGAGCTTGTGGGTATGGGATTTAGAGAAGGGGGGAGTTGAGGTCCAGCCCGGAGGATTGACAGAGGTGCTGGCTTCTCCGAAGGTGCTTTTTGATGATCGTCGGATTCTTGTTGCCTTCAACGGTCGGATTATCATTAGAAGATTTGACGTGTAGAGTGTGAAGGTTTTGTATTCGTATACTTCAATGCAGGAAATGTATGATGATGGACAATTGCCAACCAGATTTTTTTTCAGTTAGATGAAACTCCGACACGTGGTGCCGCGGCTATAAAATTGTCGATCGCGTTTTTACTTCTACCAGCTTCCACCCTTGTCTTTCAGTAATGGTCGTCGCCATCGCCACCTGGTCTCTTGTCATTGCCCCAGGCAAAAAAGTCACGCATGAAGTGATCCGTGATTTTAAGATCACTAATGCAGCACTAGGGGCCCAACTGGAGGACGACAAAGCGAGGTCGACTCTGAAGGTCTCATATGAGCCCCCGCCATTGTCCGACGGCGATGAGGAAGATGACGTACCCAAGAAGAGTCCTTCAAAGAAGACCAAAAAGACTGAAATCGCGTTATGCTCTTTGACACCAGGCACTGTAAGCACCCATGAACAAATCATGTATTTTTTGTGATATAGGATTTCTGTTTTAGATTGAGCAGGTAAGATATTAGGTGTGATACGACAGCCATTTGTTAAAAAAATTCTGCAGGCGGCTTTGGACATCACCTTCCTTGAGGAGGATGCAGTGGAATTTGAGGTCATAGGAAAGAAGTCAGTTCATTGGCATGGTTCTCATATATTCTCTTGAGTACTGATGTGTTTGGTAGCTCCATTCACTTGTTCGGCAACTATATCGGTATGTGTTATCCTCTTGACTGTTTTTCCTTTTGACTGAAAAACAAGCCAGACCAGACACTTTTTCCAAACGACCTTGATCCTGACATGAACTCCAGTGATGAAGAATCTGTGGATCTCCGTGACGTTAGTTCTGATGTTGAAATAAACCCTGACGAGCTAGAAGGGTTAGACGACTCGGACGATGAGGAGTTTGTACTATCACTGTCTCTTGCTGTCGCCGAAAGCTTACCTCAAGTTATCAGTCGGTTTGAGGAAATTGACGAAACACCTGCTGCCGGCAAAAAACATGCTCGTGAATCAGATGCCATGGATGCGGACACTTCAGTCAATTTGTCTACCTCGGCCAAGAAATCAAATAAGAAACTGAAGGCTGAGAGTGGTTCAGCTGTCCCAGTGACCATGAACACTGATGGCGACGCGAAACCGGAGTCGAAAAAAGAAAAGAAGAAGAAAGAAAAGAAGAACAAGGCAGAGGGTAAAAGTGACACAGAAAGCGGAGAAGCCAAAGAGCAGAAGAGTGGGGGCACTTTGAAAGAATTGGGTGGAGGATTGAAAATCAAGGACGTAAAAGTTGGCAGTGGCAAGCAAGCAAAAGCCGGCAACAACGTGCTCATGAGGTGCATCTCGATCAAAAATTGTTGCTTTATTCTATTGAGGCTCTTATTCCAGATACATCGGCAAACTCCCCAACGGCAGCGTCTTCGATTCGAACACAAAAGGCAAGCCGGTGCGTGACGTTTTTCTTGTCAATGCCTCCAGTAGTTTCACGTGGACTGCGTTAGTTCACTTTTAGGTTGGGTAAAGGGGAAGTGATCAAGGGATGGGACCAGGGCATTGCGGGGATGCATGTTGGTGGCGAACGGTTACTCATAGTTCCCCCGGCCCTCGGGTATGGCAATAAGTCGCAAAAGGGCATCCCAGCTGGGTCGACACTTCACTTCGGTGAGCTTTTTCTTATAATTTTTCGAAAGAGTCTGATCATCCCACTCAGAGTGCAAGTTGGTAGACATCAAGTAATCATCGCACTTCCGCCATGCAAAATTACCGCCCAGTCTATCTTTGATTAATTAGTTCTGACGTCTCGAGTTCATCGCCGTCTGTTTTTGTTATTTTCTGTCGACCCTGGGTGTACAGTGCATTGTTTTCCTTGATTCAACCGTAGAAGTAGTGGTGATTAGGTTGCAAATAATCTTGCAATATTGGCGCTTCAGCACCCCCAACGATATTATGTAACTTGTCAGCTGCCTACGCAATGCCGCCCTTGTGACAGTGCTTGTGACCGTCATAGCCTGACCATGGACTTGAAGGACAACGAATTAATCGTATTACTGCAAAATCATGTAACACATTTGACAAGTTTGGCGGAACGCGTGAATACCCTTAGAAAGATTCCAGGTCTCTTACTGGCACCCTCTACCCTCACAGGGTCTCAGCTCGAACAAGGCTTCAAACAAATCAACGAACTGAAAGATGTTATAGGAGGGACGCACACTCAGGACTGTCTGAAGCTAGCCCATGAATCCTTCTCCAAAAGCAGTGATGATGTGGGCCTGGAAGGAAGGCAACAAAGCAGGAAAAGGAGGTCAGGCATTATCATCACGTCCTTGAAAGCTACGAGTCTCATCTCTATAAAATAGACGACCCCCAAGCCCCACCCCTGACTCTCCTCGGCCTCCTCCGGCTCTCCCCAAGCACATATTTCCACCTTCATCGTGTTCGTCCTCACTTACTGCATCGCAGTTACTATCCTATATTCGTGGTCACAATGCCACGGGGACGGAGGTCAAGCTTCACATCTGGACACCTACCCGGCCTAGACCTCCGGAAAACGCGTCCGTACTGGCGGCACCTTCAAATTGCGGAGACTACATCGTTCGGGTCAGCATCAAAGATGTGCTTTACGCATATTTGAGGCTGGGTGTTGAGGACACGACTAGCCTCCATAGAGCGGAGCAAGACAAACCGGACGTTGAATATCCAGAGGGTAGGCTGATTGTAGAAAACGTCTCAGTTTTCGGACCAAGGGAACGGGTGAGAGACAAATACCAATGTTTTTTATTAAGCCCTGATTTTGTGCACTAGAAATCACCGCATTCTCAATCAGACTTCATGGTTTTTCAGAAGTTGTCCCAACATGTTGCTTGGATGATACAAGCAGAACCCGCTGTTGAGCTGCGGACCCTCGTCGTTCGTATTCTCGTTCATTGTCAAATAAGCCTTCGCTCATTTAGTTTTCATGCAGGCACTCTTTATCTCGTACGAGACATTGTTTGTGTCTCAGTGCACCGTTTGCCATAGAGTATTGTCCGAAGAAGGACATTTCCCCCCAGTATGTCGAATATGGATGCCGCTCCGAAGAGCAAATACTCAAGATAAGGAAAGTGCAGGAGCACTTGACGATAGTGAGGGTAGATGGGAACCTCGCCACCGCACGTGTCTGGTAACATAGCACGTCCTCACGTTGATCAACTGGTTTTGACTAGTGCCGCACATTATGCGAGGTCGTAGATTATACGCAAACCTACCCCACATCAATTCGTACTATTATAACACACGTGACAAGTGCACTGAGTCTGCAGTGGTACGTCAATGGGCGCCTTTGTGTTAATATCAGCTCCATCCCATGTAAGACATCCGGAAAGACTAGTATAGTGCAGTCGCAGTAGCGTAAGGATCTCCCAGATAGTATATCGGTAAGGAAAGGTGTGTCTACCAAGGTCATCGTTTGTTTTGTGTGGCTGCCTCTGGAGTATGACAGATATCAGATCCATCAAGGCGGCCAGTGGTTGATGATAATACGAACCTCGTCGTGTTGCGTCCTCTAAAAGGTTCGTGTCCATGGCTTTAGCGGGCAGCTGTACATAGCGCACCACGGATCCACGAATAAAGCAGTTCTTTACTGCCATCTGGAACACGCAGTCGGTGTCTTAGATTCGGTAAGAAATGAGCGTGAACCTGACCATGTGCGGATGCCTCGCCTCATCAAGCACTTTGATGGAGTCCAACCGTATGTTAAGGTACCTAGACGACTTGCGCCATCAATGCAAGTTCACGAGAAGGGCTTGAAACACTCGCTGATCTACAGATTTAAGGACGCCTGTGATACAAAGGTCGTTTTTGAGCTCGACAGTCACCGTTTGATCGGTGAGAGTCTTGAATACAGAGAAAATGAGCTATATATTATTGGGAAGTGTTTAGTGTAATGACTTTCATACAAGCTTCGAGACTGGGTGCGTACCATTGCGTTGAAGCCTTTGGTTTGGTAAGCTCGGGCGCTTCATCACGATCATCACACTATATAGGTAAAATTTTCGGTACTTGCCTGCCCATTGATATATATATCGGAAAAAATGATAAAGTACTGCATATAACATTTTACGTGTAGTCTACAAAAATCTTCACAGAGCGTGATCTAGTACAAAAGCAATGGAGAACATCTCGAGAACCGATAGACAAGAATAAATGTAAGGGGGTTGGGAGTTGGATACAGACCAGACTCGGAAAGCATATCATGACACGAGGAAAGGGATGTACGTCTTACAGTGTACAAGGAAAATCGGGGGTGAGCCAACGGCAGGACGATAACAAGGAGCAGAATACCGCTGAGGCGTGTATACTCAACGTTATCCGTGAGATATCAACGAGAGAGAAGGCGGGGAAGGAACGGTCGTCCAGTCAAGCATTTACAACTTGAGGGTTCGGGACACCATTGGCGGAGATGTCAGGTAGGCCCGGGTCGTGATTCTCTATTGGTCCATCTTCGGCGCTCGTCCCACTGCTGATGCTGAGAGAGATGCTCAGAGGGGAGTCATTGCAGGGGTTCGGGGAGCCTGAGTCGTAGCCGTCATGGTGTCCGTGGTGACTTCCCGCCATGACCGAAGAGCCCATTTTCTCGAGTGCAGTGTCTACTCTTAGAAGCGTTCGGTTATTCTGAAGCGGCTCGAATAAACGCATTCCACTATAACTGTACCCCCCTGTCGATTCATAATTTACCGGCAAAAATTGCTGGGAGTACGCGGCAGGCGCACTTTGGTTCTGTGGAAAATGGTTCAGTGGGGCCAGGGAAGGTTGTTCAAAAGAAAGCTTCTTCTCGGGTCGCAGGCCAGGAGCGATGATAGAGCGTGGAAGATTGGCATCGTCGCGGGGTGTTCCTGAGACGGGATGAGGCCCTGGGGGCGGTTCATTCACTGGTCCAGTCTCGTTTGGAAAAGGTGGGTTGAGGGGGAATGGCACGGTGGACTGCAATGTATTATGTGAGCGCTTTGAAAAAGAAAATTGGGGAAGCACATGGACACACATATTTGGAGAATACTTTTTCAAGCATCATCTTAAGCTTCCCCCATTCGAACACCTTTATATCCTTTTCTATGTTCCGCGGTTTCGGGCAAGGCATATCCATGATCGACCTAAAGTATTCTTCTGTGCCTGCCCTGCTTTTGCTGATAGTAATCGGCTTGAAGCCTTCGAGGTTCCGCCTGATACGGTTCTTCTCCTCAACTTCAAATTTACCACCTGACAGGGCTTCGAGTAGATAAATGACATCTACAGAGGTGATGAAGAAATTATTATCGTCCTTGTATATGCACGAGACGACAATAGTGTTCTCCCTGTATGCACTTTGCGGAATTGCTGCGAACGAGATGTGAAGGGTGGTTCCAATTTGACTCTTCCAAAATTGAACGAGACGACGTCCCGCCGCGCGCTCGCTCTCCAACCTACATTTCGGACCGTTCAAAAATGGCGCACAACAAGTACAAAAATGAGATGGAACACACCATGAGCGTTTCATAGACTGGAGATCGCCTTCAATGACTAGACTAGCCTGTTCCGGTCTGGTGTCATGTCCCAACTGGGAGGTGCGAACAAGTGCGGCACCATAATCCGAGTTATCCACTGGGTTAAATGAAGCAGTGGACGCCCCCTGGAGGTTGTGGGATTGCAAATTACCCCTGATGCTCTGGTGCAAAGGATCCTGAGAGTGGAGAAGGCGTTGAATGTCGTGTGAGTTCATCGACACGCCGATTTGTGAGTCTGCAGTCTGGGAGGCACCGAGAAACGTCCGGTCGACAGCTGAGCGTTGTTGTGAGCGTACAAACGCTTCTTCAGAAGCCGAGTTGGATGTCTGGTGAAGGTGCAGACCATCGGTGCCCGTGGCGAGACGCTTGGTGGGTGTCGGGGGAGAATAATCGCTGTCTTCGTCGCCCCGAAGTCGCTTGTTGCTTCCGGGTGACCTATCTCCTGTACTATACTCATAGCTTGACGGAGAAGATGGGGGGGATGCTCTTGGGGACATTGGTATATCTATGATCGTCGGACAGAAAAGGAGTCAGTTAATGAAACAGTGGCGCATATACAGAGTCAAAGGTCAGTCAAAGCGCAGGCCGATTTAGATTGATATTGACGAGCGGAGTTATCAGATGTATGGAAGGTGGGCAAAGATTGAGGGGTGGGGCGGAAAGATCCGGGAATGAACAAAACGACTCACATGAAAAAAAACCAAAGCCCATTGTTTCAAGAATATTACCACCCTCGTCGAGAGCTTGAAGCGTAAGAGGCCACCGAACAATTCCATCCTGAGTAATCTGGGCCGTATGCCGCGACGCATGGCCGGCTTTGGGAATGGTGATGCTAAGTTTCCAGCCACCGTGTTCCTGTCCGGGCGTGCACTGTTGACTGGGACTATTCGGTCCTACTAAGGTGGGGAGAGCGAGGTCGCCGAAGACGATGCGGAGGCGGACGTTGGTGCCTTTGAGATTGGTAAAGTCGATCCGAGCGGTAAGCACTGATCCGGCAGAGCCAGAGGCGGGACCGTATGAGTGAACGACAAGCATGCCGCTTGGAGAAGAGACGGTGGTCAAGACTGCGGAGGTGAGCGGGGGAGAAGGGAAGGAGCTGGCAGCATCTCCCTCGGGTGACGGCGGATAGCAAAGAGAAGAGGGTGAGTCTGGAGCAGGATCACGGTAGGCATCCATGAAGCTGGGCAGCGTTGCGTCTGTGGGAGACTGGGTTGGAGAATGCAAGAGATGTGGGGCAATGGCAGCAAGTGGGGGGAGGTGCTGGGGAAGAGACGTTGGGGACATGGTGTACAGTTATTTAAATGTGAGAGTAAGGTACAGCGAGAGCGCAGAGAAGATTATGTCGACAATTACTGTGGCAAATATGGTAGAGGCAAGCAGGCTAAGCCTTGGGCGGCTCTCGGAGCATATTTGAGGGTCGTCTTCGCAAACACAAACAAATACTTCCCCACGGCACCCCTTTCTTTGGAGCCAAACCGCACTGCGCCAGTTCCTCGGTGCCCTTCTTTTGTACCCCACCGGGGTTCCAGTCCCCGGAGCTCGGCGCAACGCCACGAAGCCATTGAATCCAAGTGCGCTTTGGGCAGCCAGGACCTCTTCGATCAGAATTCGGTTCCCCTGGGGCCCTTCTTCTCCTTTGTTCCCCATCCCCAATTTTTAATAATTCCCCATCCCCATAGTCTTACGCTTTGGCCTTCAGGTTATTATAGCCTTCCGACCACCCAATATAATCAATTGCACAACGCACCAGCAGGATCAATGCCATTAGGAATAGCCCGCCGTAGGAACCGCCGTAGGAACGACCGTAGCTTTTCCCGGAGAGACATCTCGTGAGTGTGCGCAATATCTTGTCGTTCGATCGTCGCATTTGCAATGGTACAACTTGAAGAGTTTGCCAAGCTCCGCGATCGCTTCTGACCCCCTCTTGTGACCAACTGTCGCTCGCAACCCACGCAGACTTTTGGCGGGGCAGCAATCATCAACTTTGACCGTAGGTTGTGGTCGTCGATCGAATGCGGAGAACTCGATCAACCTGAGACAATAAATGCCCACTGTACCTATTTTGGGAGCGACGGCCTAAGGCTCTTGGTTCCGCCGAATCCGGTGTAAATCTCGATCAGGCTGGATCGAACCTTTAGGGGATCTACCACAATGCAAAATATTCCAGGCTTAGCCGTTCAAGCGTATAGCGCGTGTATAGTCCAAGTTGCAGTTTGTTGCCATAAATCGACAAACCGAAACAGCAACGTCGGAGAACTCCACGATCTCATTGGCCCTTTGATGCTTCGAGGGCCATCCGCTTATAACCCGAACGGACCAGATTAGATTCGTTTGCAACCCTCGTCGGGGGCCAAAGCGCTTCACGTGACGTGAGTGCGGAACTTGTAACATCATATGTGGGCATTTCCCCTCGGATGTCTCACCCCATGCACGATAGTTTCAGGGACTAACGCTCGGAGGGTATTGACTACCATCGAGGCTATGGAGGTGATGAGACCGAGCATTGCTCAAACGACTCTCCGAGTCAGATCGCGGACCCTGCGGCTGATGAGGGTAATTAACCAGATTGGTTGGCTATGTAGCCCACAGCGTTATTAAATTGGTAGATTATTATGCGGTGAGTCACATAGTCGACGTTTCATAACTGGAGTCGACGGCTTATCTCCGACTTATTAAGCCTGAGTGTCAAAGCGTAAGGAGAACAAGATAGATGAGTTATCACTCGCCGAGTTTTTTTTTCAAGTTCCCACTTAGAGCTCTAACGTTCTGTCGTGGAAACTGAAGAGCAAGGAAGTAGAATGTGGAACACCCAGCAGAGGCTAGGCGGAGAAATGGCGTGGTTGTGAGAACCGCATGCGGTATCGAAAATGATATCGATGCATGAAACTCAATCAATGGACGATATCGAATCTATTCATGGGGTATGGTGTGCCACGTGAGTCTTCGGAGAACTTGGAAGACGCAAGATATATGAGTCTGGCAAGGAATCTGTTAATATATCTTCAGTATCTTCATGTGCATTTTAGTGCTGCCTATGTGAATTGCTTTACACACGGACAAACTTGCAACCAGTTGTGGCCCGGAGGAGACAACATACTAATTCTCAAGACAATAACCGGCCGCAGTTCGTGTACACCGCATTTTACGGACGTTTTGTGGCCATCAGGGGGCCCCGGATTCCGATGGTCGGAGATTCGAGGTCACTTTTCATTATGCCGAAGATCTGATGAAAACCTCCCACGTCCCGAAACGACCAGATTAGATTGTTGGACGAACACCAGCAGGAGAAAAAACATCTCACAAAAAGACACGACCCAGTGGCAGTCGGCCCATCTGGGATTGGATGCCCACACGGACACTATTCCATGAATCTGATGGCTTTTTGTATGCAGCTAGTTATCAGGTCATTAGCTCGCTCATACCCGCTCCTAATCCGCTCGCTCCCTTGATGCGCTTTGAAAATGACAAAAACGTCTAAGAAAAGCAACTCGGTGAGCATGTAGATGCTGCGTATTCAAAATTATGAGTGCAACGACCATGACGTAAAAATCACATAGAAATTAATAAAGGCCGACATACCGGTGAGCTGAGAGCGACGCCGCGAAATAAAGGGTTAAGAGCTAATCGATTATTAGAGATGCAATAAACAAACGTGTGCACTCTACCTTTCTCGTCGAGTGACGTGGCAAAATATGATAAACAATAGAACAACCAAAGTGAACACTCACAAGTAATTACCCTTAACCCACCATCCATTTATGGTTTGAGTGCGGATATATTGAACTTAGGAGAAGCTGGACGACGAACGCGGGAAGAAAGTGGTGTCTGCTATACAACAATGTTGTACACGGACGGCCACGGGACATCAAAGATCAACAGCCACCATCACAATCGATTATTTCCCAAAGGAGTGCAAGCGGTACGAAGTATGTGAGCACCACAGAGGAGGGTTCATGTGTTCTTTCAATTTCTCTAAGGGCGTACAAATTCGATACTCACCTCAGGCTTCGGGCTGAGCAATCCGACTCCGAGGAGGTCTTTGACAAGCAAAGGAGTCGAAATCCGAGCCAATGACTATGAGGCCATATGCGATGTCGGTCAAGAGCCGAGGAAGAACTCATCAAGAAATGAGCAAAGGACAAACGTATCTCAGAGTCAAGGGGTGGCTTGATAATGGAAGCGTTCTTCAACTACCCAATTACCTAATAGGAAGACTAAAGTCAGACGCGTGGTATATTATAGCACGTGACTCGCGTCACGGCATCAAATTTCAAACTGCGTTCCATCAGTAATCAAACTGCAAGTACACTTTGTTGGATCTATCTCATCCGTCTCTCTATCGTATGTAGCAACCCCAGAAGTCGTATATATTGTTGTAATGTTGTAATTTCTTCTGACCACGAACCATTTTTTTCAGAACAGAAAACGCAGCGAAAGAGACAACGGGTTATATACTAACACAGCTACGAATTATTCAGGCGGAATTGGTATGAACAATCTTAAACAAATTTACGTGTAACGAACTCAACACGTTTCCAGAACACGTTCAACGTAGTCCGCCATCAGCCTATGGTGTTTACGAATCAGGTAGAACAAGACTTCCGAGCTGACAGAAGACTCACCGGTGAGTGCATGTGCTCGGGTCTGACCGGGCCCGGGATCGATTCAGAACCTCCGTACACGTCGAAACAATCACTCACGCGCATGTTGCCAATATATATATGTGGAAGGAGAATCACAGGCGCCAACAGTGGTGGAGTCATCGATTAGACAAGGCGTAAGGCTGGTGAACCCGAATTCCGCAGGGGATGCGTCAATGGCCGACCAAAGAGGTAAAAAAGACGTATATGCCACGTTGATTCCGAACTTCTCCCGATAGTTCCCAACATTCTTGAAAATAGCATCCTCAAAAGCCTGACTGAAGGAAAATTCAACACGATTTAACATGGGATAAACCGAGAGGAGCCTCACACGCCATTCCCATCGAAGTACACTCCTACGGTCAATATATTTCTTGCTCCCACATGAATGAGTCGAAGAGTTTCAATATCCTCAAGAAAGGGGGAAAGTAAGATGCAGATTGTGACGCACGCAACAATGATTTCTTACTATGGTTTTAGCAGCATCCAGCAATAACTGAGAACCATCGGTTTCAGAATAAGTGTAATCGCTAGGACGCCATTTCAGCACAGCATATAGAGAAGTAAGAAATTTGAGCATACTTAATGCCGAAGAACACGACAAACAACGACGACTCCGGATCGAAAATGGGTCTTTGGTTGAGGAAAACGTTTGTCTGCAAGCTAAGGTGTCAACAGTCTCGATATGTGATTCTGGCCTACTTGATTGATGAATGTGGATATACTAATGTTTCGTGCTACTGCGGTTGGCCTGGTGAGGCTAATATGTGAAATTCTGGACTTCAAAAAACTGTGGTAGACCTACCAGAGTGTCAGATTAGTGACAGCTCCTCCTGGGTAGGGGTCTCAGATATAGGTTGAAATAGCAAAAGCAATGTCAACCCACCAATTGCGTACGGGTGCACCGGTGAGTGCCTGTCATTGGCGATATACTCAGTCCTGTGATAAAATCAGTAGCGCCAGGAGATATTTTTGACATTATACCAGGTGGGGCCATTTGATGCCCTACCTCCAGCCATCGGGTTTGTTCCGGTAATGACTGCCGGAGGAGGGGGAAAAACACCCGTAGAGTCATTCATCGCTCTAACACAAACATATTGAGACAAAGAAATTTTTGAAAAATGTCGACCGACGTCCAAGAGTCGCCAAAGGGAATAATGTTCTTGATTCTTGACAGTGATACTCCAGAGTTTGAGTTAATGAACGAGGAAGACTTGAACGAGCCGCATTCAGGCACATATGCCAGTTGTAAGCTGCAATTGTACTGGCCCGCGAGGTCCCTAGGGAGTGTATTCGCCATAGAGAACGATGCCAAGCTAATAGCCCAAAGTAAGATCATGGTTGACAGGAGGGGAAACGCAGCTAGCCCAAAGGGCAGCTTTCAACATATAACCTCGCTTTTGCGTTACCCCGGGAGAAGTTGAAAATGCTAACAGATCACGAGCCCGTCTGCGACAGCAGTCTTGGAGATTGAAGCTTCAACATGGGTCCGTTCTGCCGGCGGTCCGCCAGCGCCGTAGAAAAGAACGCGGTATCGTGTTGAACCTGCCGTCGGGTTTGTGCCGGTAATGACTCTAACATAAATATATCGGGACAAGGGTATTTTGAGAAAGGTTGGCTCCGACAATAACCAACTTGAAAAAAGATAATATTCTTGATTCTTCACAGTACTTGATCCCTGAGTTTACTAGAATATTGACGAACAAGGAAGTTGAACGAGCCGCATTCAGGGACGTACCCGCCAGATCTCAGGAGTATGCATGAGCAACAATGTTTCACAGTAAAATCATGGTTGATAGGAAGGGAGCGAAACCCAGCAAACACAACAGTTTTCAATCTATTATCTCTCCATGTCACACCAGGAGAACTTGAGTAAATAATAGATCAATCGATCATGAGGCAAATCTGCGGCAGTGTTCTCTGGCGGCGGCCGCAGCAGAACGGACTTATATGTCACAAGATAGCGAGAGCGTATATATGAGTCTATGAAGAACGTTGGCACAGAAGATTATAGTATGTTGCATGATAGGGACGATCAGAATGGTCTCAGTACACATTGTGTTACCATGTAAAGTGTCTTAAATTATTGAAAAACAAACCAAAAAATACTCCATTAGCTTTCCTTCACCTCTGCCTTTGTCGCTAGCAGCACACAATGCTGACCACCAGCACCAGCCACCTCCACTTTCCAACCATCCAAGGCCTTGCTCTTGACTCGTGAGGGGATTGGTTGCACTTCAACGTCAGGACCTAACCCGAGCTCGCAGCCATTCCCTGATCCCCAGCTATAGGCGTTCCCGTCTTTGGAAACAGCCAGGTTGTGCCGTGTGCCAACTGAGAGATGTACAATAGGGTTAATGGGAGGAGAGGTAAGCATAGCGAGGGAGAAGGGTGGGACTGGCGGGTTGTTATCACTTGCCGTGGGTGGTGGGGGGAACGGAATAGGAACCGGTTCAGGGATGAATTCATCGACAGCTGAGGTCACCATAGGTGCGCTTTCTCCATTTGCCTGGTCGTCTGCTTCCGTCGCTTCTTTGACGGCTTTCGCCATCGCGATTTTGGCATCTTCTTTACGCCTTTCAAGATCTTTCATAGCAGGATGGTCTTTTGCAAGCCCCACCTCATGGCCATCACAGCGTCCACAGCCCCAAACGCTTCCATCATCAAGAAGAAATAGTGAGTGATGTTCTCCACCACTGATTTGAACCACTTTGCGACCCTCCAGCTTGGAAGGGTGTAGGGCATCCACCTCGGTGGGATGCCAAATGATATCTTCATCGCCTCCCTTTTCCTCGCTGATACCCGTTTGTTTTAAACTGTTGAGACCCCAAGCATATACGATACCTTTGGCATTCACAGCAAAGCTGTGATAGCTCCCTGTACCGATCAGGACAATATTCCGTAACGCGAGCCTTTCCGGAGAGAGACCGTTGACTTTACGGCGTTCAATGATTCTACGACCAAGCTGCGCTGCTTGGCCAGAGCCCCAAGTGTAGACGTGTCCAGCCGTGGTAAGGGCAACAACATGGTCAGTCCCACATGCAACAGAAACAAATTGATACGGTTTCAGAGCGGGTATTGGGAGTGGTGTGATCTGAGTTTTTGACGAGCCAACTTTTCCATCAAATCCCAATAAACCATCAGAAGACTACGTAAAGAAACAAGGAATGATTATATTGTACACCGCGCAAGAACGTGGAGGCTCACCCGAAAGCTACCCCAGGATCTAAGGTCGCCTTCATCTCCTAGGGCAACACTGACGCTATCTCCAGCGGAAACGTCCACAGCTCGAAATTTTTCGTCGACCAGAGTTTGAACAACCATAGGTTGAGTCTCGAGTATTTCTGCCTCAAGAATTTCATTTGTATTGTCCGGGTCAGGCACCTGATTGGTGGGCCTGCCTAATGACGCATTGTCATTGATCCCCCATGACCAGACCTGAAGAAAAAGAACATAAATAATGTTAAGAGTTCATAGGACTTTAAAAACCTTTCCGGCTTCATCCACAACTAAAGTGTGCATGCCACCCGCACAGATTTTCTCCACACCAGCTCCTTCAGAACCCAAAACATCCCCTTTCGCTGCAGTTTCAAACCATGCATGAAGCCTTGGGCGTGAAATTTCTCCCAAGGTTTCAGTCCCAAGGCCAAATTGGCCAAAGTCCCCGGTACCGAAGACAAAACATAGGCGAGGCGGCCGTGGGTGAGAGCTAGACTTTTGAAGTACGTTGATAGCTTTCGTTCTAGATCCACGAGCTAGGTTTTGTTGTGATTTTTCCTTGGAGAGCTCCGCGTCTGTCACGGGTGCGGCGCCTTTAGGAGGACGACCACGTTTGCGCAGTGGTGTTGGGTGCTCAGGATCAGGTGTCTGGGCTAAATTCTCTTTGACGGGCTCATTATTTGCAGCCGGCGCGTTCTTTGCGGGTCGCCCGCGTTTGCGTAGTGGAGCTTTCTCATCCTCGCCATCTGTTGCAATTGAGGCTGCGCGCTTTCGCGTAGTTGATTTTAGTTTTGAGGCTGGTTTATTGTCAGGAGGGGCCGACCTGAGTCGTGAAGCAGCTCTAGTACCATTGGCTTTAGGAGGCATGTCTGTCGCGGAAGTCGCGTTGGTTGGGTGGTGGTTTCGCGCTAGAACTGATTTGATTCTCCGCTCTTTCATCCAAAAGTTCAAACTATCTGTCCCCTTCAATACCTAGGCCAATGAGTACCCTCAACGAAAAATCAAAAAATACAGATAAGCGTATGCCATATTATCCCCTCAAATCTTCGATCTTTTGCTTATCCTTAATCCAGCTTCGGGCACGGTTGTTCGCCGTTACCTTGTCCTTTACAATGCTCTCTCATCATTGGGATGGTCATATGTCTTTCTGGCAGTTTCAGCTCATCTGTTGGGGCTGACTGATCTATCGCGTGCAGCCTCTGCTGCTGTATCGCCCACCGCAACGTTCGCGTTGAGACGTATACTTTCCTATATACCCTATCTCCAATCAAGTGCTTCTATTACTACACAAATCCAAACACGCATACCACCTTCCCTCGTCCCTTTGTTTGATCGTGCAAGGACGACATTCACAGCTGTCGGCTGGCAAACTGCATTAGTCCAATCTGGGGCAACGCTTGAGGTTGTTCACTCACTACTAGGATGGGTAAGGAGCCCGGTTACAACGACAGCCATGCAAGTCGCAAGTCGACTCATCCTTGTCTGGGGGATAACCGAGCAATATGAATCAGTAAGCTGCTACACTTCTCACATTGTCTTTTGACTAATCAGTCTGCCTAGGCACGAAATAATCCGATATACGCTTCAATGCTTCTGGCATGGTCCATGACAGAGGTCATTCGCTATTCTTTCTATGCTGTCAACAGACTTGGACTTGAACCGAAGTGGCTCTTATGGCTTCGTTATAACACTTTCTACGTCCTGTATCCTCTTGGTGCAGGATCCGAAGCTGCTCTGATATTTTCTACTCTACCCTCCCACAAGGCGTGGAATGTATGGGACTATGGCAGAGCAAGTCTGTTCCTCACATGGTGGCCTGGTATGCCCTACCATTCAATGCTACCGAAGCTGAAGTACTCATCTTCAACGAAAGGTCTATATGTGATGTACACATATATGATTAAACAGCGCAAGAAAGTATTTGGTGTTAGAAAGGTCCAACCCAAAAAGATCAATTGAAGTATTAACAGTCAGATGCAGCTATGTTTGCTACAATATAACTCTTGAAGAGATTGATATTTGATCCTTCCGTTGAATTAATATACTTGCTGGAAATTTTAAAATATCTCTCAGGTAGTATAGAGGTTAGTATTCGCGCCTGTCAATAACCGCGAACGCGCGAGACCGGGGTTCGATTCCCCGCCTGAGAGTTTGTTTTGATGTACTTCCCCTCTATTTTTGTCTTGACCACTTCTGTTTGAACTCTTTTGTTTACATTCTGTCTTCCTTGGTACCCTAAATTTTGTTGATGATTTCCGTTAAGGCTTAAGTTTCCGAACTAATTCTGGTACTGCTTCATACAAGTCCGCTACAAGTCCGGCGTCCGCAATTTGGAAAATCGGGGCGTCTGCATCCTAAAAACAAAACGGAATCATCAAAATCAACACTCTGGTGATATAGCTGGATTGAAAAGAAAGGAAGAAAAGGTACAAACTTTGTTGATGGCCACAATCATTTTCGAGTCTTTCATGCCAGCCAAATGCTGTATTGCACCAGATATGCCGATTGCCATGTAGAGTTCTGGTGCCACCACCTTTCCAGTTTGTCCAACCTGCAGGTGATAAGCATAGTTGGGTGCTGTGTTATGGTGTTTAGCACACCTGCAATGAGTTGTCGGTGTAACCCGCATCTACGGCTGCACGAGAAGCTCCTACAGCTGCGCCCAGAACATCAGCAAGAGGGTCAAGTGTCGCCTTGAAAGTGGCAGCATCCTTGAGGGCTCTTCCGCCAGATACGACACGAGCCGCGCTACCTAACTCCGGGCGATCCGACTTTGCCAATTCTGTCCTCACGTGCTTGGTCGGACAGTTGGATATGTGGACTGGCTCTATGGCCTGCACCGCGGCGGATCCACCTTCCAGAGACGCAGTTTTGAAAGCCGTCGCGCGAACTGTGAATATCTTCACCGGAATAGCTTCTGAGGCACGGACGTGGGTCAGAGCATTGCCTGCATATATAGCTCGAATAAAAGTGGTAGTGCTAGAGGACGCATCGTGGGAGAAGGAGGTGACATCAGAGATGGCGGGGAGATCGAGCGTTGCGGCCACTCTAGGTAAAATCGACCGGGCAGATGAAGAATGCGCAGAGATAACATGTGTATATGATGATGAGGAAAGAATCTTGTGCAATAAGGGCGAAACTGCTTCTGGTAGTGGTGGTGTATATAGAGGCGAGGCTGAATAAAATAAAGTGTCCAAGCCTTGCAACCTATCATAGGAACTTTCTAGGGCATGAAATTTGGAGGTATGGAAGTGCGCTTACTTCTTCGCTTTCTCCACAACGTTTTCTAGGTAACCTGGTTTGCCTACAACAAGCCCCGTTACCTTGCCTCCGAGTTCGCCAGCAGCGGTGAGGGCTGACAGGGAACCTGAATCAAGGTCACCATTGTGATGTTCGAGGTAAACAAGAGTATGGGGAAAAGGCGCGGATGCATAATAACGAACGGCTGCGCGCAAAGGCAAGACTACACGAGCCCGAAGCATAATGCAAGAGTAATAGTACGAGCCACCGACAGTAGTAAGTAAGAGTACGAGGACTCACCCGATTGGCTGGCCCGGCCCCTTGCGACCCTAAGCATGGTGATGTCAGTGAGTCCTCTAGATCTGGCCTGAAGATGGAATACAGCTGATCAATTTACTGTAAGAACATGCTGTCCTCCCCAAAGTGAACAGCCAGTCTTTGCAGATCACCTCGCCACATCTATAGAAGCATTTTGACACCATCTGGCAAAACATAGCCCTGTGCCCCGCTACGGCGCCACCCCTATAAGAATCGTCTCTTCTACCAAGCAGTCTGCTATTACTTGGATTTCGTTCTGCCTCTACTTACCAATTCAAACAATGTCCCGAAGTGTTTCATGCCATTTTCATCTGCGTCCTGGAGGTTGCCGCAAGGGCGATACTTGTGAATTTCTTCACGCTGGTCCTTCAGGTGGCCTTCCGCGCGGTGCACATTCTCCAGGACAGCGTGCCCCCCCAGCCACCAGTCCAACACCCCAAGGCGTGTGCAACGAGTACTGGACCACTGGACGGTGCAGACGGAGCTTCGGATGCAAATACAACCATAGACAACCCAATAATGAGACCACCAAGCCCTCTCTTAGAACTCGTCACACCCCTTCTCTGAATGAAGAAAATATTGTCTCGCCAAATCTTAACCCAACGCAGGTGCATAATCATTTGACGAAGTTCCTAAGAGACAACTACCGATTCACCATGCCCAACGATATATATGCATTTATTCGGCTTTTGGGACACGCGACAAATGAGAATAATTGGGTATGTTTGCAAGTTTCATTTTGTCGTTCATTGGAAATCTCATTCACAGAGCTGCTTAGAATGTTGAAGACGGACAGGTAAGTGATCTATCTCCCCTGTGGCGTGTAATTGAGTTGTATATATTCAGCTTCTCATGACCACATTAGCCACTGTGAGTTAGATTACACTGCCATCCTACTCTAGTATTGAAATGCCATAGCCCGGACAAAATGGTTTATTGAGATTGGGTGACATCATTCGGCATCCGGATGTGGTCTACAATGCAGGCTTGTCACCCCGATTTGTTTCGTTCCAAAAAGCATATCTTCCATTGCTTATGGTAACCCGCCGTAATACATGCTTTAGCTTCTTTCTCTCACCATGCGCAATCACTAGTACCTGTCGTCGGAATATGTTGTCAAGAGCACTGTGAACCACAACGTCAAGTTCGCATGCCTCTTTTAACCTTCGATCCCATACTAACATACTGCTTAGCTCATTGTATGGACTGATTCATAGCAACTTCGAAGAATTTTCGGGGACCATTCAGACATGTATGGATGGCCTTATGACGATTGGTACCTTTCAAGATCCCAAACTTGCCGCCTCTTCGTCCAGCAAGGACCTTATTGGCAGCCGTATCTTTTCGTCTTTATCTACTGTTCTTTTTGAGTAAATGCACTAGTCTCATTCTCACATCAATTGAAGCACTAGTACTGACTGATTAAATTGCAGGTATTTGACCCGATTCAGACATGCGACCACAACTCATCCCACTTTGACACCGCTCGTGCATAGCGTTGCAACCTGGTTGGATCGTTGGATTACCGGAATAACGTCTTCCCCTTCTACGTTCGAGGATGCTTGGGCCAGCCGGGGGACATCCGAATCTCGTCTATTCATCACGAAGCGTCTTCGAGAGCAAGTAGGTCGAGTCGTCACAATTGTAACTCGTGAACAAGACAGACATGGGCTTCAAATGGTCAGAGAAACACCGGTTCCGTTCCACAACCATGAGAATACAGGCATTTTAGCGTACCTGGAAACTAAGTATATTGGACCTGGAGAAGAACGAGAAGGTGGACCTAGGCATAATAACGATTTCGCCGATATACGACAGATACGTATTGCCCCTACGCACGAGGAAGTCACTTGTTCCCATCAGCCTTACCTACCCGCGAATATACCCAATGCTCCCCATCACCTGCCTGCAGGCAGCATGGAGAGACTACTCGACATTCAGTTTAGGCTTCTCAGAGAAGAATTGATGTAAACAAGGTTTATTGCGTGATACTTTTTAGTAGCTCACCTTTATCACAGCGCCCCTCTTCGCACAGGCATTCAACTTATTTTGCAAGATCTTCGAGCGGCCCCAAGAAAAAAGACCACACTCTCTGCCCTTCTTCAAAAAAGGGGTGGCCGATACATCAGTAGCCTGGAGTCTCATGACAATATGATGTTCAACGTATACACGAACTGTTTGTTCACCCAATTCCACTTGCACCCTTATCGCGGAGTCACTGTCGAAATGATCTTTGATGCCCCTCCTGGCAGCGCCAGATCACGGAATGCGCAGGTCCGCTCAAATTTCTGGGAAGGTAAAGGCGGAAAAAGATTAATGCAGGGAGGGCTCGTAGCCTTGGTCTGGAGCGATGGTAGCGATGTCTCGGTCTACCTTGGGATTATCGCAAGCTCGTTAAAGGATCTAGCCGCTTCTGCGAAACAGAGCGTTGACGAGCGTAACCGTCTCCAAATTTGTTTTTTCGACTCTCAGGTGGAGCTTAAGATCTTCCAGGCGATCAGAAACGCTGACAGACACGCACACACATTCAAACTACTTGTCGAGGCGCCTGTCATGTACGAAACCATTAGACCCATCTTGGAAGCGCTTCGAAGAGAGCCCACAAGCTTGCCTTTCCCCCAATATCTTGCCCATCCACTATCGAGATCTCTGGCGACCATGGAAATCAACCCTCCAAAATACGCACTGACTCCCGGCTTTACGTTTGATCTACGGTGCCTCTTCAAGGGTGAACCTCCGGAAAGATTGCGTCTTAATGTGATGGAGCCCTTTGCTGGAGATGATTGCCGCCAGGCACTTCGTGCATCCAACAGTCGGCTGGACCCTAGTCAAGCCGATGCAGTTGTGGACGTACTAATGCGAGAGGTCGCATTGATACAAGGGTGTGTATTTATGTATGATGTAAAATTGGGTCTAACATCTCACCAGCCCTCCTGGTACCGGGAAGACCTACGTAGGCGTCGAGATTCTGCGTGTGCTACTACAAAATAATGTAGGACCCGTCCTCATGATTGCATTTACAAATCATGCATTGGACCACTTGCTCTCGTCCGTTCTGGATGCCGGTATCACAAAGAAGATTGTACGCCTTGGCACTCGATCTGCTGACGAACGGATTTCACAATTTAACCTCGATAATTTGGAAATGTTACAAGATAAATCTCGGCTGGATGCTACACTGAGTTCCCAATTTAGGATCTTAAAGGAGACACAACGGGAAATGGCTACCCTAATGGAAAGTGCGCGTAAAGCTACCTTGACAGGCACGGACGTGACGGAGTATATCCGGATACAATACGCAGACCAGTATGAGTCCTTGTGCACAGCTCCACGCTGGGTGAGTATGCTTCGCACTGATGAAGCAGCTGAACAAGACGCGGGTTGGCGAACTGTTGGCGACGATAATGCGGATGATAGCCTCTTCAAGTTTTGGGAGGACGGAAAAGACCTTCTTTTTTTAATAGCTCGGACAATTGGACCAGCACCCGATGCTGCGTGTAGGCTTCCGACGAACCGTTACGACGTACTTGATGTCAATCTCCCGGAATTATCAGAAGATGAGTCAGAAAGCAATGACTCAGTAGATATTCAGCCTCCTCATGACGTGGGAACCGCTGCATCATGGATGAATACCTGGTCCGCCATGAACATAGGGAGAGCTTCAACTAGAATCCTAAAGCGTGGTGAGGATAATCCTTCGCTAGAGTCCAATGAGTCGGGAACAACCATCGAACTTAATGTAATGCCGGTGCACGATCCCTTCCACGAGGTTTTTAACATTGACGGTACGCCTGAAATTCCGACGACGGATAGGTCTCTCTCTGGCCTTCTGGAGATTTCTTTAGATATGTGGAAACTATCTGCAAAGGAGCGCACACGCCTCGGTCGCCACTGGAGGGATGAAACCCTCCTTTTTCTCGCAGAAGAGCAACGAGGCGACTTTTCCCGTCTCCGTACAAGATATGAAGATGCACGTGTGCGCTACAACGAGATCAAAGATCAGGTAGATGGACATAAATTCCTGGTAGTTTGTCACTAAGAAATATGATAGTGTAAAGTTCGTCTCCTTCAAGGTATAGATATAGTCGGATGCACCACTACAGGTATTATGTGCACCTATCATATCCGGTATGATTCTCACCTCCTGATCATTAGGAGCCGCGAAACTCAGCGCACTACTAAAAGTGAGTCCTCTGTTCTTCTCGTGAAAACATTTACTCAGCGGCGTTGTGATCTGGACCTTAGAGCTTTGCTCCAAAAATCTTACTTGTTGAAGAAGCTGGTCAAGTACTAGAAGCTCATATTCTAGGAAGCTTGGCCGACAGTGTTGATCATCTGGTTTTGATTGGTGATCCGCTACAGCTTAGACCCAACCTGGCAAACTATCGTGCGTTTCTGCACGTCTTGTGCTAGGACCGCCCTTATAAGTTTCCAGACCTTTCCGTTGACAGCAAACGTGGCGAAGCCTTGTATCGTTTCGACGTATCACTCATGGAACGCCTCTCGTCGTTCGGTCTGAAGATGTCTCAACTAGAAGTTCAGCGACGCATGCGTCCATCAATTGCAAACCTTATCCGGCGAGTATACTATTTACTATGCATAAACTAAATAATTCTCAAACATATATCAGGCAATCACTGTACCCAGGACTCCAAGATCATGACCTGACAAAAGAATACCCCCATGTCCGAGGAATGGCGAAAGATGTGTTCTTTATGTCACACGAGCACAGGGAGACAGGCGGGGGAGAAGATTCTGTGTCTAAACATAATACATTCGAGGTATGCAGAGCACGTTGTTTTCAAGAATCTATCGTCTGATTAGCTTAGGTTCAATTAACTGTAGACCTGGTTTTGCATTTCCTCAGGTCAGTGTTTTACCGTCTTTAGGTCTCGTACAAACGTTCCCAGACAAGGCTCGTACTCCAACGAGGGAGATATCGTGGTTCTTTGCGCCTATCTGGGACAATTAGTTCGCATGAGAGACGCATTATCCGGCAAGGTTGTAACAATGATAGATGAACGTGATCAAGAGCAAATTGCCCCACATGAAGAGGACCATGAAGATGTGCCAGGGTGCGCGACTGCCGTACAAGTACCTGTCAGCAAGAAAGTACTTAATCTAAATCTTCAATCTTACATTATGCTAAGCATCTAGTAGGTTTTGCTCCGCACTGTCGACAATTTTCAAGGCGAAGAAGGTAGATATCAAGTTTGCAGAGCTCGCATGAGATACCTTGAATTAACGTTTATTGCTGGAAAGCCAAAATCATCATTTTATCTCTAGTTCGCAATTCGGGGCCGATCGATGACGAACAGGAGCATGTAGGGTCAGCAATACGGCCATCGATTGGCTTCCTCAAAAGCCCTAATCGCGTCAACGTTGCACTTTCTCGAGCCCAACACGGCCTTTACATCATGGGAAATGCAGAAAACTTGGCCTCACGGTCCCCTATGTGGAGGTCCATTCTCAATGTCCTTGACGAGCAAGGTTCTTTGGGATCAGCATTTCCAATGTCATGCCCCAAACACCCTGACGACCGCCATGATATTTCGGCTCCAGGAATGCTCCCGCAGCACGCGCCTGATGGTGGGGATATCCTTCAACTTCATTGGTTTGGTCACTTACCAGCGATAATATGATAGGCGGATGTCTGAGGCCTTGCGCTGAAGCGCTACTCTGTGGACACGTCTGTCCATATAAATGTCATTCAGATGACGAAAACCATCTCTCTATTTTGTGTAGCCAACGCTGCCTTCGTTTCTGTTCTCAGGGTCACCCTTGCGACAAACTTTGCTCCCAATCCTGTGGAGATTGTCATTACCCCATCTCCAATGTTCAGTTACCCTGTGGACATGTATGCCTCTCTGTACCATGGTATGTGAGACTAAGCATCGCAATATGGCTGATCCACAGTGTCGCCACAGTTACTTAGCAAACGACCCCACCAAGATTGAATGCCGCGAATATGTGGTGAAAGAACATTCGTTGTGTGAACACAAGTTTACCATCGCGTGTGGCGAGGACATAACGTCTTACAAGTGCAAGGAACCTTGTGGTATCGATCTCGTTTGCTGCGGGCGACCTTGCATGTCTATCTGCAGTGGTTGCCAAGCATTGAATGTGAGAAATACGCAGACCTCGAATATTCCGCGAATTTTTCATCAGGCACACCCATGCAAACGTCATATCTTTTGCGGCCATCCTTGTCGGGCTGATTGTTCGGAAGACCATGAATGCACCACCAGGTGTGAGGAACGTTGCCGACAAAGCTGTGAGCATGCTAGTTGCAGGCAGCCTTGTCATGTGGTTTGTGCACCATGTGCAGAACCTTGCTCTTGGACCTGTCCACATCAAGGAAAGTGTCCGGTTCCCTGTGGTAGCATATGTGCTAGGTTACCTTGTGACATACGATGCTCCAAGGTTTTGCCATGTGGCCACCGATGTCCTTCTCGTGAGTACTTTGATAAATATAAGTACCGTCTCTCTCAATTGACTCCTATCAAGTCTGCGGCGAGCCTTGTAGCATCTGCGTCTATTGTGCTCCTGCAGAACGCAAGAAAGACGTCGTGGATCTAATCATGCAGACAACTCTGGAAGAGCTCGTGCTTGAAGACTCATTGGACGCTCTTATTCTTACTCTTTCCTGTGGGCACACCTTCACTGTGGCGTCACTGGACGGTACATGTTATTTGAACGACTTCTATCGATGTTCCGATGATGGTCGCTGGCTTGGGCTCACAACTCCGGCGCCAGAATTTCGAAAAGCACCTGTCTGTCCCAGCTGTCGTTCTCCTATTAACATTCCGAGATACGGCCGGGTCATCAAAAGAAGTACGTTGGACTCAGCGGAACGTAATGTGGCCTCAGACATGTCAAATTCTCTTGGAAACATAACGAGGGCCTTTGGAGCATTCGACCAAACTGCAGCAGTGCTTAATATTACCCGAACTGTTAGTGGAGATGCCGGTAACCCCCCGACGTTATCGCAGCAGGATATAGCCAATATACAACGGGATCACCTGAAACACTTACGAAACGTAATGGATAAACCTATATCTCCTGAGTTCTTTAGTCTTGCTGGAAAAGGAAAACACAAACGGAACATCCATCGCGTATCACCTCCCGGAGCCACTAGTTGGAAGACTGTTGCTCGTCCCATCATTCGGGCATATTCCCAGGCGATTGAGTTAGCGGGTCGACGTGCTGCCCATACTGTCGCGTACGAAAATGCGCTGTCCACCTTGTATCAGCAAGAACTACGACAATTGTCCAAGCATCCTGAACGTGCCCCCCGCCAACCGTCGGAGAACGCCATGCGCGTAGCAAAATTGAAAGTCGGTCAACCACCGCCTCGTGCAGACAAACGATTTAAGTGAGTCGTGTCACCTCTCTTGGCTTGAAGAGGTACTTAACGATACCTAAGTGTGGAAGCGCTGTGGTTATCCCTAAGGCTTCGCTTCCTGATGGGGGAACTTGCTGAGGCAAGATTGAAGGCCCTAAATAAAGACACAGAGTCTTCCGCCTCAGACCGCTTTGCTTGGGCTGGATTCATACGGTTCATCTATGCTTCATGCTGCCGAGATGTCAATTTGGCCTTGCATATTGCCATGAAAGCGGACAGTTATCGCCAAGTTGCTATCTCTCATCTCCTCGAGCTCAAAGCTAACTTTCAAACCTTCCGTTTTGATGTCGAAATGTGGGGACAGCAAACCCGTAGCAAAAAGGATCGTGAGGCTTTGTTGAAAGAGGCCAATGACAAGGCTGAGGAGGCAAGACTGATCGCACAAGACGCCCGCAAGGATTATCTCTCTTCTCGGAGGGGAAATTCGGAGCAAGAATGGCTACTTACGCAGTTTGTTGTGCCAGGATTGAAAATCCTGGACCAATGGGCTGCGTTGGAGCACTCGATCAAAGCGGATACCTTTTACAATGCCGTAACACAAGACGAGTTTACACAAATTGTCAAAGCTTTCAATTTCTCGCACGTTGGCCACTGGTATACATGTCCAAATGGACATATATATGTTATCGGGTATGTCATTTAATTATCTGTTTTACAGTCCTCGCCAACGCTGTTTATAAAGCGAATGCGGAGGTGCGATGCAGGTAGCTTCTTGCCCTGAATGTGGCTCGGCCATTGGGGGTACAAATCACTCTCTCGTTTCTGCAAATGCACCTGCCAGAGAAATAGAGGACATAAGCCGTAGTCATGGAGCAGAAGCCAGTCCATGGCAGTGGGGTCAGGGCGCTTAGATCGAGCCATATGTCTGGAAGTCGTACTTGTGAATTAGTCCAGTTTCCAAACATCAGTTGTAGTTGTTGTCCTCAATATTCAAACCCCTCCTGTCTGAACCTATCTAAACTTTGGCCAGGCTTTGCAGCGTCTGCGAGGTCATCACGATCCATGGAAACGAAACACTTTCGCAATGTCTGCCATAACTGCTCGCTTTTGTCTCCTCCGGCCGACTCTTGCATAGAGAGAGCACTAAGGAAATGCTCTGCCGCCTCCTTGTAAGCACCAATGTTTAAGCCTGAAAGAGTAAACCCAGTTAAACGTCGAAATTATGTCAAGATTGGACTTACACGCCACTCCGACGTTGTAGATTGCGCGCGTGTAGGTCGGTCTAAGTTGTAGGGCTTCGCGATACACTCCAAGTGCTTCTTCTGGTTTAGATCCGTTTGACAGACAAGAGCCGAGTCGGTTCCATAGCAAGTAATCCTGACAATGCAGTAAATATAACAACCGTTAGTAAAACCGACAAAGCCGCTTACCTTAGGTCGTGACGCCAATGCGCTCTCGAAGCAATCCTTCGCCTTGTCGAATTCAGCATTGGTATAAAATAGAACTCCGAGTCCAATCTGGACTTCAGGGTCCATATCACCTTGAAGATGCTGTTGGCGTGCAACAGTCAGGAACGCGTCCGTCAAGCGATCATGTGACGCCCACGGCGAGATTGGTAGAGGCACTTGAAGCTGTTCAGGTACAAGGGAAGGGAATCTCGTAACGAGCCACCGATGAAGTATAGTGTGCGATGCACGGTCGAACGATTCATTTGTGTAGGAAATGGCAAGTGACTATGTTGTGTCAACAGACTGCCATCGAGTTAAGTAAAGCTTTACACTCACGAGCATACCTGCACCATTATCACCTGCCTCTTGTGCACGACGGACACCTTCGGTCAGCGCTCGCATAGCAGCTTCTTCTCGCTCGTCCATACTGCGAGTTTCGCCCAATAAGATCCATGCTTCATACCCACCTTCTCCTAGTTCCCCCTGTTGGATGGCAGCCTCGAGCAAGAGAGCAGCTTCGGTCAACGATCCATTCTGATCCAGGAGTTCCTTCGCTCTAGCTAAGTTTGATCCTTCGAGAACGTGAGGATTGTTCGGCTCTGTGCACTAATTAGCACTGAGGGGGAAGAGGTTCACACATAAGCTAACCAAATTTGTACGGTTCTAGAATAGGTACGCCAGCATCGTCAAATTTAGCAGGTTCAATGGGTTGGGAGTCCTCGTTTAAGTTTCCTAACCCGCTCTGCCATGCATCCTCGATGTCATGCCCGAAGTCCAAGTCGTCTCGGCGGGATTCCATGACCTGATTATATTCGGCCTCCCATTTAGCGATGTCATCATCGGGAGGCGGAAGCCCCGAATTCCGTAACCCATCCCAAACTCTGCATCCTAGGATAAGTTCAATAAAACCTGATATACAGGACTTACTTCTGGAAATCACTGAGGTATTCTGAGTCATCCGGGTCATTGGTGAGTTTCGTTCGTTCAAACGCGGCCTCAAGCGTCTCTTCACCATCGTTCACCTCTACTATCTGAGCCTCTTGTTTATGTATTGAAGCAGCGGCATGATTGAATGCTGATTCGAAGTCAAAATCAATAGCTTTTCCTTTCCCTTTGGTGTCCCTGCGAGAAAACTCCTGGTCCCAATTCATGGTAAGTGATGCTTGAGGTGGTGAGATAAATGATGGTTGAAAAAGTGTGGGATTCACTCGAGAGTAGTCATTCGAATCTTGAAGCAAATGGTTTCAACTAGGATTAGTTTCAAGAGATATAAGGACAAACAGTTCATGGGTGAATGTGCTTCATTAAATCGGGACATCTCTGGCGCAGCGTGTCCGACCGGTACTTGTCGAAATTCATCGGACCACTTTGTCTTAGTTTGTGCTGCAGAGAATGGCAGGTTGATAGAGCGCGGCCAGAGAGAGGGATCGACGTCTGGGGTATGAGAACCAACGGGTCGAGAGGTATGTTGCAGCTCTCCCAATAATTGATGAGGTGCTAAATGTAGAGGTCCCTGGAAAGTGGGAAGTCCAGGTTGGGATAAAGGAGTGTCAAAGAATTGCCTCGCTATAGCGACCTCTGCTGCATTTGCGGGACCGGCTGCGCTAGGAGGTAAATGACGAAGCTATTCCATAACACTGAGCCACTGTTGCGCAAATGAAAGCAGATAACCTACTCGAGAAGAGGAAGGTCCATCGACTCTGTCCTGAATAACTCGTTGATAATACCGCACAACGTATCTTTTAATATGACTTACTCGTTGCAAACTTCTGTCGCCTTCAGTATGTTTCAACACCTGGGACAGAGGATTCGACGTTGTTGCGCATTCTGCGCCTGAGATGAGGGACTGCATCAGAGAGCGAAAGAGTTGCCGGCAATACAGGACCCGACGCTGCTGCGTCAGCACCACTAGTACTGTCACAATGTCTCTGTCACAGTTCTAGAATTGAAATTATTTCTCGAGAGCAGTGTTGTCATGACCCCGGGTCACTTGACCCTGGGGTTAGATGGTTTTTCATAGACCATTCCGACCCCTATTTCGACCCGGGTCAGAAAGGGTCAGAACTCATTAAGTGCTCCATAGACCTCATACAAACAGTACAACATGCTATCACAATAGGTTCTCCCAGTCATCCCATCCCTTCACTATCAGCCAGGAGTTCATACAGCTCCATTTCTTTCTGTAAGTTAGCTACTGCACCTTGCCAGAACATGTTGAATCCCTTCTGTGTTCTACCTGACCGTGTTGTGGCATCACGTGCTGGATATAAAAACAGCTTGGAAAGAGGGATTGGCTCTTGCCTGCCAAAATAGCAGCGAATGTGATGTGGTTGGGTGCAATCAGAGCATTTACATCAGGTAAGTCATCTGCATCTGAATCAGGGTTGGAGTCATCCTGGTCGTCTTCATCAGCGTCATTGATGAAACCTTGTGCAATCGTTCGAAGACTTGGTCAATATGCGAATTAGATAAGAAGCAAATAATGGGTGGATAGATATGTTAACAATGTGTATTAGGACTCGGCATATCTCATCGGACCTTATTTAGAGCGCTGACAGTGTAAGAATGTAGATTCTTACTGTAGCATATATGCTACTATTTAGAGAACAAGTCACCAGAGTGACTTATGGCTCAGATTATGTAAAGCCACCCACTAGGGGCACCTGTAGATAGTGGACAATTATACAGTTGTCCACAACTAATTAGATAAGCAACTCTAATCTTACTTGTAACCACACACATCACAGACACCAATAAACTTATTGGCTCAGTCTGTTTGTGTGACAGCATTTAGATTCTTACACTTTTTTGACAGCCAAGTTATTGGCAGTATTGCAATAAATCAATAACAGATCAAACTGATCTTTTACCCATGCCGACGAGTTTAACACTTGCCGGAAGTCTCGGAAACAGTAAACAGACATTTACTGTTGATTTTTCTAAATCAATAGAAGAACACCACAGTGTGGCTGATAGATCATAGATCTATGACTTCAATAACAACTTGAAGCTGAATGTCTAGATCCAGAGAGGATCAAGATACGTCTGGAGCCACAGCCAAAGGCCCAGACAGGAGAGCTGAGACTGCCCATGATGTGGACAGGTGAATGGGAACACCGACAAGGATAGCTAGTCCTTGTAGAACTACAATGCCTGTAGCTTCCGACTCCATGAGTCGAAAGCGAGTATCAGCAGATCTAAGGAGATCCGCACTGGAGGAATCAGAAACGGTCGAAATATCACCCATTAAGAAAACAAGAAGAACTTCGACCAGGTTGAAGTTATGCTTGCCTCTCAATGAGTTGAGAGAAGTGCCGACGAGCGACACTGACAAGTTGCCAGGAGTGCGAATGTCCCAGCTGCCATATGTTCAAGAACATTGCAGATCGTGAAGTTCGCCATCCTGAACAGGGATGGAAGAGCATGGGTTGATACGCCGGGAAGATGAAACCTGGCGATATGAGCATACAACTGGACATATTGCCTGGATGATTACGGCCCTCAAAGAGAGCCATAAACACGTAGGTACTATGCGTGAAGTGAGCCAATGAGTGGCTGAGGCAGCTCGTGCAGCGGACAACACTGTGAACCAACTCCAAACCCTGGGAGATGGTATGGAACTGTTAATACAGTCCCTGGAGGAGGAAGTACAGGGACCTTTATGTGGAAAGGCCCCCGAGTGTGGAAACAATCCCAATAGGGATCGTGAAGTCGACTGTGAGGCTGAGAAGGCTTGCAAGAAATGAGATAGACAGAGAATGCCACCTCCGTCTGGACCAAGCAAGAAGAATGGTCCTCACAAAGCGAGCGCTACCCTAGAGCAGGATAGCATCAGTATGTGCCAGCATACTGAGGAAGAGACGGATCATGAGCTAGAGGCTTGTGATAGAGAAAATATCCATGAAGGAATTCACAGATCGAAAAGGACGTACAATGAGCAAGAAGTGCTCAAAGCAGTGACCCAACAGTCACTGCAGGAGATGATGAAGTCTGATGCCGAGAGCGTCAGTACCATGACTAGCACTCACGTTAGTCTTGAACATGAGTTCGATCATTGGGATAGGATTGAACAGAAGGCAGCGTGATGGAAGCACCGTACACTAGAACTCCATGCTAAACACGTGGATAATCTAGTTGAGGGGGCATATATTGCTGAGATCGAAGGTGATGCCTTTGAGAAACTGATCGAGTCAGCGAGAGTGGCTTGATCCACCCTTAGTAGCAGTTATAGACTGAGGGATGCGTTCTTAATGGCCGACAAATGTCGACTGCTGTATCAGATCAACGAAGACATTGCCGATCCACCAGTGCAGCATGACGTGAGTAATCACGCGCCTCACCCACACAGGCAGATACAAGTGATACCGCATGCGGTATCACTAGCGGTCATGGAGCCTGAACGGAGGGTTAAGGAGGTAGGAGGAAATCCATCTACATATGTAGATGGAGTCGCAAAGATGGTGTGAGCTGCCCTTGAGAAACATAAGGACAGTGAGCCAGACAAATCCCTGCTTGCTAAAGCCGGAGTAAAACTACCTCACCCAGCAGAATATGCCAGGAAAGCAGATCTCGAAGAATTCGAGAACTTCTTCTCAAGAATCCTGAGATGGCTAGGCATGAATAGTTTACTGGGGTTGTCCAGCATGGAACTCCAGCTGAACTATTTGGGCACCTGCCTCAAAGGCGAGGCATTGGAGTGGTACACTCGAAATATTGAGCGTCATGATTGAGTCGTAGTTGATTGGACTCTAGAGAGTGCAATCACTGGATGGCAACAGTGATTCCTACATACACTCACACATAGACATGCGTTGAACAAGTTCGACACAATTGTGCAAGGGACTAAAACTGTTCAGGAGTTACTGAATGACATTACGAAGTACGCAGCGTGGATGATACATCTGCCCGATGAATATACGATCCACAAGCGGTTTGTAGCAGCGCTGTGAGAAGCACTGCGTCATGAAGTCCTAAAACTGGGCTACATGACAGAATTCAGTTCAATAACTGAATTTTATGAGGCCGCAAAGGCTGTAGAGGATGCATCCCGATATGATATCGGGTCATGCAAGATGGAGTCTAGCAGTGCTCACGTGCCACAAGCAAAGCCTAGTTCGACAAATAGTTGAAGTCAGGCTGTTGCAAGCTCATCCCGAGCTCCCAATGCAGGGAGCTGTCCTACAGCAAAGCAGATGACATATCATCCGCCTAATGCTCAACCTCAAGCAGAGATGAGACCGAGTGTACATCAAACAGGGGTACAAGCTACACAAAGAGCTGGAGCGGGAGCTCCTGCCGCTTCTCACCCTCCACAAAAACCTCCTTGAGGTTCAGGAGGTCAAGGACGTAGCACAGAGCTAACGTGCTATGAGTGTGGACAAATTGGGCCTATCAAGCCCAATTTCCCACAGTGGAAGAACAAACTGTGCATAGCAGGTGCACGGTTAGAGGAAGTGGTTGAGCACTCAGGGAGTGCTCAAGAAGGGGAGGAGGAGCCACAAAGTGGCAAATTAGATGAGCAAATGGACATCCAGGACATCCATGGGAGCAAAATTGGTGAACTAGTCACTGATTACCAGTGGGAACTCATGCCCTATCAATGGGATGATGACGACGATATGAGAACGCAAAGCTCGTATCGAGTGGATGGAGTACATCCGCTAGGAGGATCGTGTGAAGAAAGGTGGCACATATATGCAGCGCAGAAACCAACTACCACAATTAGTGGTGGTTTAAGTTGAAACAACGACTTCCGTATCCATGCGGGAGTGATAGATAGGACCATTGAGCCTATCTACGATCATCGGTTCAGACCGCGTGATAAGACGCACCCCAAACGGGCACATATAGACAACCAGACAATCTCTGGGTATTGGGAGATTGGTGGAGTAAGAGCCCACTGTCTATTAGACAGTGGGTGTGAGGGATTCATGCTCTCTCCGGGCTTCATACATGCCGTAGGCATCAAAACATTTGAACTCAAATGTCCTATTGGTCTACAGCTAGCATGTGTCGGCGGTAAGTCAACCATCAACTATGGAATGCACACCAATATCCACTTTGGTGAGCACAATATCGAGGAATACTTTGATATAGCGAACGTAGGTTACTACGACGCAATACTAGGAACACCATTCCTACATAAATTAGGGATATCCCTTGACTTTAGAGGCAAGGGATGCATCTGTATGGGAAAGGAAGTAATTACAAACCATGCGAATGCCTGGGAAGCACAGCCGGACTACCAGGACCTGGCTGAACACAGGACTCGAATTGCGAGCCTTAAACCCAAAGCAGCGAGCCACAAGCCATGACTTGCAAATGGCTCCTCATTGCAAGTGGAGCCATCTACAAGCTCTCCAGATGAGAGGCGAGACAAGGGAAAATGAAAAGAAAAGCAACAGAATATCGATGTTGGTCTACCCAACCAACGTACCAATGGAAATACCAATGGGAGTACTGGCACCAATCAACTGTTATTAATGGCTGGTGACTTTCCCACACTAAGGGGGGGATGGGGGCTAGAGTTCGCAGACCTCTTTGGAGGTGTGCCGTTAGAACTTCCTCCTTGGAGGGAGATCAACCATGAAATTAAGTTTGTGGATGAAACTAAACAGTTTCATTATTGATTACCAAAGTGCCCGGAAGCACTTTGAAATGAACTGATCAACAAATTTGACTGGTATACCACCGCTGGTTGGTGGGTAGCAGCATCAGTACATTCTGCAGTGCCAGTGCTATGCATTCCAAAGACAAACGTAAAGCTCAGAACAACAATAGACCTACGTCTACGCAATGACGACACAGTGAAGGATATTACACCCTTCCCAGACCAGGATACGATCCAGCATGACGTAGCTTGTGCCATGTACCGATCCAAGCTTGACATGTCTGACATGTATGAACAAATATGCGTAGTCAAGGAGGATGTCGATAAGATGGCCTTCGCGACCATATTCAGCACATTCAAAAGCCAGGTTATGCAGATTGGCGATTGTAACATGCCATCTACATTTCAATGTCTCATGACGTTGATTTTTTGTGACCAAATTGGTTGATCAGTCCATGTATACTTGGATGATATATTCATCTATTCGCTATTGAAGAGCACGAAAAACACCTTAGAAAGGTGTTTGAAATATTATATGAGGCACATTTGTTCCTCAGTGGAAATCAATCCAAGATCGATTTGTATTTGCCTCACATGGAATGCCTTGGTCACATAATAGATGACAAGGGCATACATGCCGGTGCGGATAAAATGGAGAAGGTTTGAGGTTGGAGAAGACCTCGAACATTCAACAATGTCCAACGATTTCTAGGACTCGTTCAGTATCTGGCACCATATATGCCAGATTTGACGGCATATACAAGTCCCTTATCAGGAAGTGCACGCAATAATAGGACGTTTCAATGGACACCCTTGATGGATAAGTGTTTTGAATCCATCAAAGCACTAGTGTGTAAGGCTCCAATATTGAAGCCTATAAATCATGGTAGTTCAGACCCCATTTGGGTTGTGACAGACGACTCCAAGTCTGGAGTTGGAGCAGTCTATGGACAAGGTCTGGACTGGATGACTTGTCATCCAGCAGGATTTTGTTCAAAGAAATTCAGTCCCATGCAACAGCATTACAAAACACATGAGCACAAGACAATTGCTATCCTTGAAGCACTTATGAAGTGGGAGGATAAGCTTCTAGGTCGCCAGTTCACACTGGTGATGGATAACAAAGGCCTCGAATACTTCGAGACACAACAGCATCTGTCAGACAGACAGGTGCGCTGGTGGGAGTTTCTCTCTAGATTCAATTATACCACGGTACATGTACTGGGGGTGGAGAATAAGGTAGCCAACTGTCTGTCGTGCTACTACAAGAATGATAAGCAGGGTGAACGTCACCCAGCAGAAGAATACATCAACCCAGATGCGCAGTTAGACCCAAAAGGAGAGTTTCTCCCAATGGATCGATTCATAGAAATACAAATGGCCACAGTGTGACAGTCGCAGCGACTACAAGAGGCGACAGAGCCGCGGGTCACAGACGTGCAGCAGATGAAGAAAGCAAGGAAAGTACCTCCCACACAGGCGGAAGGTAATGAGGAGGATGATGTAATAGCTACAGCATCAGGTGCAGACTCAGAGAGTCTACATTCATGTGTAGAATGTGAGTTTGACCTAAAAAAAGCCATAGCCAATGGCTACGGTACTGATCCAATACTCAAGAAAGTATTGGCAAATCCTGAGGCTCACCCCAGATTCGGGGTGAGAAATGGACTGGTTTGGACAAAGAACCAGTTCAATAAAGACATTGTGTGTCTTCCCTGGGAAGTTTTTTCCAAGGGGAGGAGAATGGTCGAGATAATTATCGATCATGCACATAGAGTAGTTGGCCATTTTGGACCATTAAAAACTGATAAGTACATCAGGCGATCGTACTGGTGGTCGGGAATGGCAGCTGACATAGAGTTGTTCTGTGGATCCTGTGCGGCCTGTCAGGCAGCAAAGAAGGACAATAGATGACCAGCAGGGCTGTTGCATACCCTGCCGATACCTGATAGACCATGGCAGTCTATTGGAATGGACTTTGTTGGTCCATTGCCAGAATCCAAGGGTCATGACTATTTATTAGTCATCATTGATAGACTCACATCTATGGTGCATTTAGTGCCAACTATGACGAGAGTTACTGCATGACAAGTCGCGTGGTTATACCTCAAAGAGGTAGTATGCCTGCATGGAGTACCTGAGTCGATCATTTTGGATTGCAACTCCAAATTCACCTCCATATTTTGGAGGGAATTGCCGTGTATGATGGGCACAAAACTGCTCATGTCCACAGCATTCCACCCACAGACAGATGGAGCAACAGAACGAGCAAATTGTTCTGTAGGTCAAAGACTCTGCACTGTAGTACAGAGTGATCAGAAGGATTGGACTGAGAAATGCTCAATGGTAGAATTTGCACTGAACAGTTCAGTCAGTGTGACCACAGGATACGCACCATTCAAACTGAACGGTGGATACTTGCCCCTTATCAGGCAAGTACTATCAGTGGATACTACTTTTAGAGGAGTACAGCAGTTCGCACAACAAGCATTGTGGAACCTGATTGATGCTCACGATGCAATCAGCACGAGTCGAGTACAGCAGACAGACACTGCGAATATCAGACGTCATCAGGGAATGACATACAAGGTTTGACAGCTAGTATATCTGTCTACGAAGAACCTGTCCTTACCTAAAGGATGGGCAAAGAAACTAGTGCCCAATTATATTGGGCCATATCAAATTGTCAAGGTGGAGAACACCACCTCCAATGTGAAACTTGAGTTGCCTCCAGAGCTCATGGCTTGGAGGATATTTCCAAAGTTTCATGCAAGTCTAATCAGACTGCATATACCTAATGACGATGAGCAATTTCCTCATTGTGATGTAAATTACATTTACGACTTTGGGAAAGAAGACGAACCAGAATGGTTTGTGGATGAGATTATTGCTCATCGCTGGACTAGTGACTCCAAGTTGGAGTTACAAGTGCGGTGGACATTAGGAGATGTCACCTGGGAACCACTCTGTATGCAGAGAGTTAGAAGTGCTAGATGCTTATCTAGAGCTGAGGGGAGTTAGGAAGCCACGAGAGCTTCCTAATTGTGCCTATAGGCACGATAATGGCAATGAGTGAGTCCTTTAATAAAAGGACTCGACACGAAAATATCATGTCAGCAATTCGTGCAACGTGACACAGTCACATGAATAGGTCACGTGATGTGGTGGTTGCACTTGCCTTAATTTTAAGTGACAATTTTATTGCCGCTTCAAGGCTTCTTGCCACCCACTTTCACACCCACACACATGGACGCCGAGGCGTCCCACTTGCACCTCTCAGCAGAGGCACCACCTAGTGCCTCTGAGTGGTTTGCTATGCTCCAAAAGGAGCAGAGCTGGACTGTGCATGGCGTCAAGGACACCATCGCTATCGTCCATTGCGACTCCTGCCCAGAGTGCAATGCATATACGCAGCACTTGCTGCAAGCTGCAAAACTGCGGCTTATCAACCCCCGAATGTGTGACATTGAATGCACATTAAAAGTGGCTTGGCCACCATTACTGGCCAAAATGGCATGTTCTTTTATTAAGGACGTGGTAACCTCCTACAAGGATGAGGTACGTGAGCTCCATTCAGAGCTTGATACACTTCGCGCTGCTCTTGATAAGGAGAGACAGCTTAATCGCAAAATGGCAGATACATTATCCACCATGAAGTCAACGCAATCAGCACCAACCATAATTGATCTGACATCTTTGCCAGACTCGGTGACAGACTCAGTGAGTCCATCTATGCCAACTACCAGTGATTCACCGGTAGGACCAACTCGATCTGGTCGCAAGACCGCATCCATGAAGCAAGCATTAGCGGTGCCATACCCTGCGTCCCTGAACACCTGCATCACCCTGGCCATAGGCGACCCGCCTGCAACACAGATGGGATATTTACCCCACCCATTGGGCAAAGCACCACACCCTAATGCAGTGCAAATGAGCTGTCAACCCACAGAGTGGTTCAACACCTGCCAGCTCAACGACCCTAAGTTCATTGAGCAGCTCACGCTTGCACATGTGACATTTGCCATGTCGCACAGCATGCTATCATTAAGTGTGCTGATCGCGAGCAACGCCTGGCTACTTGAATGCCAGCATTCGAGATTGCACATGACATGCCTCCCAATCTTAGGGATGCATTGCACACAATAGAATACTCCCCAGAGGGAGTATCGCCTGCTATTTGCGGGCTTATGGATAACACCCTCCAATTAGAGGATGTTGACGTATGGGTTTGGCTTACACTCATTAAGCCAAAGAAAGACAGCTTAGTCTTTCTTCAAAAACTCATGGAACTGTTTACAGTCTGTGGCCAGTGGGCTGATCTTGCCGGTCCATGCTGGTGGCAAGATCTCCCAATGCTATTGTCTACTAGTGTCAAGAAGGTGTTTGAATGGAAACACCCCCATGCGGAGATGTCTCTCGACGAGCTAGCCCAGTGGCTAGGTACCTACACGGGGGTAGATCCCGCTAGGGCTCTAATCAATATAGAGCCCTATTTTGTGCGCAAGCAGAGCAAGGTCTACTACAATGAGACTGCACAGAGGGTACTCGACGCCCGTGAAGGCCGGAAATATACTGGCCTTCATATACCTACCCCCATGCGTCCCCCAGGGTTTTGGGGATCACCTAGCACGTCTGACGACAATTCATCGCTAGACAGACGAGGCAGAGGACCTCCCCGCTCACAGGCACGTACAGACGTGCCATCAATGGGACCCTCTGCTCCATCCGCTCCCCCGCCCGCTTCCACTCACATTGTGGAGGACAACCCTATGGAAGTTGACCCTGCCGACTCCCTTTACTACGACAACTCCATCGAAGTAGCTGTGCAGTCTTCCTCAACTGCACCTGCACCCATATATGCTGATCCTCCATCACCATAAGATTGCCCAAACCTTCCTGAGGTTTAGTCTGTGGGGATGTAAGAATGTAGATTCTTACAATAGCATATATGCTACTAGTTAGAGAATATAAGTCACCAGAGTGACTTATGGGTCAGATTATGTAAAGCCACCCACTAGGGGCACCTGTAGATAGTGGACAACTATACAGTTGTCCACAACTAATTATATAAGCAATCTTAATCTTACTTGTAACCACATGCATTGCAGACACCAATATACCTATTGGCTCAGTCTGTTTGTGTGACACAATTTAAGTATCTTACAGACTTGCCCATTGTTTTGCCTGGGTGATGGTACAGATTGTAGTCGAACCGAGATAGGTAGAGTGACCAGCAAGCTTGGCAGCGGTTGAGCTTCTTAGATGTGCAAAAGTACTCAAGGTTTTTGTGGTCAGTCCAGGTCTTGACATGGTGTCTCGCCCCCTCAAGGAAGTGTTGCCACTCTTCAAGGGCATGGATGATGGTGAGCATTTCCTTGTCATGGATTTTGTAGTTGCACTCTACTTAACTGAGACTCTTGGAGAAGAAGGCTATAGGGTGCCATTTGTTATCGCTTTTGGATTGCTGAGAGAGAACAGCCCTGGTTGCAAAGTCTGAGCTGTCTGCCTCAACACGATATGGGAGGTTGTCATCTGGGAATGCAAGGATAGGTGCAGACATCACCAATCTCTTTATAAGGCGGCCTGTTGAGGTGGTCCCCATGTCCAAGGAGTGTCCTTGCAAAGCAGGTCAAACATTGGACGAGCATGGTGTGAGAACTTCTCAATGAAATGACAGTAGAAGTTTGCAAAGCCAAGGAATGACTGCACCTCCTTCTTGTTGTTAGGGATTGGCCACTCAGCAACACCAGCAACTTTGACCAGATCCATCTCAGCTTTCCCATGTGAAATAATGAGACCTAGGTATTCTATCTTGGTCTTGTCAAAGTCGCACTTATTGGGACATAAATAAAGCTTGTGTTCTCTGAGATGCTGGACCACCTTCCATACGACTTTGTGGTGCTTCTGTAAGTCCTTGGAAAAGATCAGGATGTCATCCAGATAAATGCACACGACACCTTCAGCAATGAGGTTGTGAAAGATGTCGTTCATCATGGTCTGAAAAGTGGCAGGGCTGTTAGTGAGGCCAAAAAACATCACTAAAGGTTCAAATAGTCCTCAATTTGTCCTGAATGCCGCTTTCCACTCATCACCCTCTTTGATTCTGACATTGTTAAAACCCCAGTGAACATCGAGCTTGGTAAAGTAGTGGGCCCCTTGTAGGCTGTTGACAAGGTCCAAAATGGAAGAGGGTAACGATTCTTGATAGTCATTGCATTTAACACCCAATAGTCTTGGACAAATCATAGGGCACCATCCTTCTTTTTGACAAAAAACACTGGTGAAGCCATCAGTGACTTTGACGGTCGTATACGTCTGGTGCGTAGATTCTCCTTGAGGAACTTGTCCAGTTTGGCCTGTTCTCCTGGCGACAGGGGGTACACCTTTGGTGATGCTCGTGGGTTGGCTCCTGGTTCTAGTTCTATGGCATGGTCCTATGGCTTGCATTCCAGAAGCTTGTCAAATGACTCCTTTGCAAAGACATCTTTGTAGTTGGACAGGTAGTCTGGAAGAGTGTCTGAAGATTGGGAGTCATGCCAGGCCGCTTCTGCAAGGCATTGGGATGTCGTTGAAGAAGCACGAATGAAATCAGCTTGGGGAGGGAGCATAGTGACTAGAATACAGTCACCCTCTTCTATAGCTTCATCAGATGTGTCTTTGGTCATTTCAGAATCACCCTCGTATTGTTGACCCAGGAGGAGTTCTTCTTTGGCTATTGATCCACCTGAATCATGCATGAGAATAGGACAGGGACTGATACAGCAGGTATGCAGTCATAGGGCCTTCTGATGTTCTTCCTCGATGATATTGCAACATGTGTGACACTGGGAAGGACAGTGAGTCATCCATACTTCTTGAGACTTCCATTCAACTTCTGGGTTGTGGTCTCGAAGCCAGGTGTAGCCAAGGATCATACATTGACGCCCTAGGTGTGTAACGGCAAATACAGCTCTCTCAGAATGGTCTTTATATTGCAGGATTAGATCAATGACTTTAGTGATAGATCCAGATTCATTGGATGAGCCATCAACATTGTACACAGGTATAGGACAAGAGAGGGGTCATGCCATGAGATGGTTTTCTTGCACGAATCCTGAGTCGATAAACAGACCAGTGGCACCAGAGTCAAGTAGGGTGCGAACCAACTTGATCTCTGCTGTATCAGTGGTTTGGACCTCAACTGGGAGAGAGAGGGAGTTCGGGCCTGGGGTAGAGGCAACAACATACTGTGCAGGAAGATTTCGTTGCCATTTTTTACAATGGAAGCAAGGAAGAGATCCGGAAGGAGTTAGGGGTTGTGTGTCTAGCATTTCGATGTCTGTCACTGAGGAATCAGGTTCTGAATCTGTATATTCATCATTTACCTGATTATACAGCAATGGAGCGAAATGATTGGAAGTTGGCAGCAGGGGCACACTATTCACCTGCTGTGTGACACAAAATCCTCTTCTTCCTCTTCCTGAAGCTCTGGGCCATCTTCCTTGATAGGGCTTGCGACTCTAGGACCAGTGGATGACAGCAAGTGGGCAATCCATTCGTCCTTCTCTTCAGCAGTCATAGTACGAACATCGAAGGCTTGAGGACATTCTCGAAAGAAGTGGCCTGGTTTTCCACACCTATGACAGACAAGGGAACTAGGTCAGTGACGGCAAGCAGCATCTACCTCCATTGCCACTGGTTGGACACCCATGGTAACAATAGGTGGGGCTGCCTGAAGCTGTGGTGCTGATTCTGATTGGTGAGGTGGGTGTGGGTTTCTGTGGTTGACACCAACAGAGACGGCAGAGGGGCAGGTAGAAGTAGTTGTAGCACGTGAGGCACTTTGAAAGGCTTCATTAGCAGCACGTGCTTGTGAGATTGTCCTAGCCACTGAAAACCATTCAGAAAGGTCATTGTCCGATGGGCGTCCTTCAACCATATTAGCAATCCGGCTCTGGATAGAAGGGTCAAGACTGTGGCTTCATGATGAGGGAGGCCTGTTCTTCGTATCCAGACTTCTCGACCAGCTCTTCAAACTCATCGATATAGTCATCAACAGTACAGTGATTCTGATAATATTGACACAACTTGAGCTTGGTCCAGGCAGTCGTTTCTTCATGGGGAAGGAAGAATGTCAACTTGAATGCCTTCTCAAAAGAGACCCAGGTAGAATGGGTAGGGCAACTGGTTCTAGTTTCCATTTAAAAGATACATGTGGCAAAGGATGAAGCACAACCAGATTTCATGAACAACAGGGCCAACAGGACTTTTGCATGATCATTGACGAAGTGAGTTGGGCACAGGCAAGATAGAGTTTGCAAGAGTTCAAGAAGGCTCATCCTTTCTCTCTGTCACCATTGAAGTCAGCAGGAGTGGCAGGAGTGGCATGTTTTTGAGTAGTAGGGGGGGAGAGGGATGCAGTCATAAGGCTAGTGACATCATGGTTCAAGGTGTGTACCTGGACATCTGTCTGTTGAACCTGTTGTGCCAGTAATTCCTTCTGTTCTCTCTCAGCATGCAAAGTAACCTCTAGGACCATGACATGCTGATGCAGCTCATTGTAAGCCACTTGGAAATCAAAGGGATCTGGGTCTTCTGGTATGGGTGTAGACATGGTAGAGGTAGATGGAGTATCAGGGAATGTACCAGAGGGGTCCTGAGCTGCTTTGCACCTGAAGATATCAATTCAGAGATGATGGCAACAGTGACCGGTCCAGTGAGTTGGCAGACTTTTATACTATAAGGGCAACCTCTGAGGCTAGTGGAATATCACACTATAGCCTAGCAGATGGGAATCCAAAGATATATAAGTGTACAGGGAGCTACATGTGTGGGTACATACCTAGCAGATGGGAATCCAAAGAGAAAAGTCTAAGGACCCCACTGCGGCTGTGGCTACCTAAAAAGGAAATGTCCTGAGAATGTCCCAGGAAATGTCCTCAGAATGTCTCAAAAATGTCCATCTGGGTGCTTAAATAAGCACCTATGAAACGAAAGGCAAAACAAGACAAGACTGGGAGGAATTGTTAAAGACCATATTGCTTTTCACAGGAGTTGTGGAAAACATTGGAAATATCAGAATATCGGAATCGAACAGGCTTGGCTTCAACTTATGGGTTGCGCCCTCTTGGATTGTCATGCCCTGGTATTTTGGATTTCTTGACAAGTTGGAATTCGGAGAATGTCGGAATAGTCGGAGATCTATGGAAGGATCAAGGACAAGACGGCCACTAGAGGCAGGGAGAAATTTTCTGGATGGGAAAGCCATGAGGAAAATCTTGAGAAATGGTTGGGTTTGCCAATGATTTTCTGAACAGGAAAATTAAGGGAAAATCTAATATTTGCCAAGGATTTTCTGGCTCTGGGAAACTTTCAGAAGATCTCTTGGAATTACTTGGGAAAACATTCAGTAAAAACATGGGAAAATCATGGGTATGACAAAGTTTTTTCTGATTAGTCAAATTCTTGGCAGACTGATAGTTTTCCAAACATTTTCTGAGCCCATCAAATCTTCAGAAATCCATAGGAATTGCATCATCAAAATCAACAGAAAAAGTATGATTTTCCTGGGATTCCCTGATATGGGGAATTCCAAGGAAATCTATGATTTTCTGGGTTGAGAAAATCACCATGAAACTCACATGAGAACACATATGTTTCTCTAGATTTTCTAGACAGGAAAACTGAATGGAAAATTGTATGTATTTCTGCATTTTTCCCAAGCAGCAAATGGGTCTAAGATTAAAAGAATGTCGGAAAATTAAGTCAAGTTTTTCTGGGTCAGGAAAATCTTAGGAATGTGTGAATTGGACTGAATTGGACTGAATTGGGCTGAATTGGACTGAATTGGAATGAATTGGACTGAATTGGAATGAATTGGAATGAATTGGAATGAATCTGAATTGAATCAGACTGAATCTGAATCAGACTGAATTCAGACTGAATTGGAATGACTCGGAACGAATTGGACTGAATTGGAATGAATTGGACTGAATTGGAATGACTCGGAACGAATCGGACTGAAATTGGAATGAATTGGAATGAATTGGACTGAATCAGAGTGAAGTGGAGCCAAGCGGAACAAACCAGAGTGAAATCAGAGAGTTGGAACAAATCTGAGCATATTGGAACAAATAGGGGCAAATCGGAGCGATGTGAAGGAATCATGACCAAGAGCAAGGAGTTGTGAACACCAATCAGAACCAAGAGCTAGGAGTTAGGAGTGAACAGGGGCAAGAAATGAGGAGCAAGGAGTGACTGAGAGCAAGGAGTGATGGGAGTGACAAGGAGTGACTGGAGTGACAAGTGGCAAGTAGTGAATGGAGTGACTGGTAGGAAGGAGTGACTGAAGTGACTGGGGCAAGTAGTGATCAGAGTGACCAGGCTCAAGGGTTGACAAGTATAAACAGGGATGGGGATGCATGAACACAACTCAGAACCAGGAGGTAAGAGAAAAGGAGTGAGTAACAAGGAGCCTGGAGTGAATGGGAGGAATGAGTGACTAGACGAACACAGTTGCAGGGTGGGGGATGGAGATGCCCAGGGCGAAGTATTGATCAGAGTCCCTGGGAGCAAATACAGATTGAAGTGGCCAGGGGCACCATTGCAGGGGGTGGGGGGTAGAAGGTGCACAGAGTCATCAATGGGAACTACATTGAGGAGTGAGAAGCAATGGGTGACAAGGACCAGCACAAGTGGCCAAGGGTGGACGCTTGGTGGCCGAATGGGGGAAATGTGACAGACGGAGGATCTGCAATAGAGAAGGGAGTGATGTCCACGTGGAGTGATGACTGTGGAGGTCTGGGCTGGGCAGCTGCACGAGACATGAGGGTCACTCAAGGGATCTGGGCACCACAAGTGCAGAGTTGGGAGTGAGTGGGAGTGACACAAGAGCAGGATTGAGGAGTAAGTGGAGGGGGGAGCAAGGAGTCAGGAGGGCCTTCCACCCAGTTCACAGTGGCCACCACTCCACCCTTGCTGGCTGCGCGGAACTTGTGTGGCACGTGAAGGGTCCATCGGGCATAACAAAGTCAAGTGCACAAAGAAGTTACTCCCAACTCCTTGCTCCTCACTCCAGTCAGTCCTCACCCCCCACTCCTTGCTCCTCACTCCAGTCACTCGTCACTCCTGCTCCTGTGTCACTCCAGCTCAGTCCTCACTCTGCACCTGTGCTGTCCCATCCACATCGGTCACTCCTTTGTGCACGTGACTCCTTTGTGGCAGTGACTCCTCTGTGCACGCGACTTTGTTATGCACGATAGACCCTTCACGTGCCACACGTGTTCCATGCGGCTTCTGAGTGCGGAGCGGTGGCCACTGGGGACTGGGTGGAAGTCACTCCTCACTCCTTGCTCCTCACTCCAGTCACTACATGTGTGTCATGTGGACCATCTATCGTGCATAACAACGGCACGTGCACAGAGGAGTCACGTGCACAAAGGAGTCACGTGCACAAAGGAGTCACATGCACAAAGGAGTCACGGCCACAAAGGAGACACGTGGACAAAGGAGTGACCGATGTGGATAGGACAGCACAGGTGCAGAGTGAGGACTGAGCTGGAGTGACACAGGAGCAGGAGTGACGAGTGACTGGAGTGAGGAGCAAGGAGTGGGGAGTGAGGACTGACTGGAGTGAGGTGCAAGGAGTTGGGAGTAACTTCTTTGTGCATGTGACTTTGTTATGCCCGACTTAGTCTCTCAACCTTACTTAGTCTCACTTCACCTCGGTTCGCCTTACTTGGTCTCACTTAGTCTCTCAACCTTGTTTAGACTCGTATAACCTTCTTTAGCCCCGTTTAGCCTCACTACACTTCCTTAGTACTGGTTCTCGTTCCTCAACACTTGTGGTTAGTCTTGGTTCTCGATCCTCAATCCTCACTTGTCCCCGTTCTTCGCTCCTCGTTCCTCACTGACTCTCGTTCCTCACTACCCTCACTGTTCCTCACCTGACCTCACTGTTCACCGTTCATCACTTACCTCACTGACCATCCTTCCTCACTGACTTCACTGACCCCCGTTCATCACTAGTCTCACTGGTCCGAGTTCCGAACTGTTCATATTTGTCCCTACCCCTACGTACTTGTGTTGAGTCTTGGTCCTCGATTCTCTTTCCTCACTCGTCGGACTCCTCACTCATTGTTCCTCGGACGTCACTTACCCTCCTTACTCACTGATCTGCTTGTGTCAACGACCCACCCCCTACCTCTACGGGTCCTGCTTCCTAACTAGTCTCAGGGACCCTCGTTTTTGTCTAACTTCACTGGTCCCCCGTGGAACCGTCCCTCACCCCCCCCCCCCCATCTTCCATGTGTCTCAGTAGTTACCCTTGATGTAAATCCTCACTCTTCGTTACCCACTGTTCCCTGGTCGTGTTCACCGGTCCCCACCTGCGAACCACCGGGTTACCCCCTTTACACTGTCTGCCTCCTAGACGTTATCTCTTCCCTCACTACAGGTACACCTCACTACTGACACCTCCAGACCCGACCCGTCGACGTGCTCTGTACTCCCAGTGAGTCCCCTAGACCCGTGGTGTCCACGTCTCAGCCCTCACTCACCCTCACTGTGTTCTCGTCCTAACTCCTCATTGACCTTCTCCCTCGTTCCTCAGTCCTTCCGGAAGGTGGGTCAAGTGTCACCGGTGGTGAGGTGGGAACGACCGACGCGCCTTGAACACACCGTGCACTTCCCAGGCA
>MU134321.1:129357-314016 GCA_015039355.1 Ramaria rubella
CGAACAACACGCTTGACGGTATGAGACTTACTACTACTACATTATGTGACTGCATTCGCATCTGCTCTATGTTGTCGTTTACAGTGCACTAACTGTTTCGACCGGAACTACATCTACATCATCATCATCTGCATCGTCATCTGAATCTGAATCTGAATCTGCTCACTTAGGTTGACTTTCTCCACTTAACCCCATGTGATTCCGCTTTGTCCGGAATATATGTACTCGTCTTGTTGTTTGCTACACTCATACGGTATGTTGCTACAGCAGCTGTCGTCTGTCCTCTTTACTGATTGTCGCTCTCCGTCTTTTGGTTTTATCCTTCCACCAAACATTACTTTACCTTTTTACTCAGTCCACCAGCTTCTTTACTTCCCTTTACACCGTCGCTTAAACTTTATCTTCGGTCTTAATCTTATCTTCACTCAGTATCTGTTATCTGGTACACCTTGTTAACCTTTATCTTCATGTCGGTTCTTCGCTCACTCAGTACACTTCTTTTACTCAGTATCGGCAGGTTATCCTAAGGTCAACGAACAGGTTATAGACTTCTACTCATTCACTCAGTACACCGAACTACTGCTGAGTCTTTGTACACTTGGTTAGTACTGTGAACCTATGCTTAAAGGAGGTCTCTCCCTTACTTCTGCTCAGGACGAACTACTTCAGGAATCCGTGTATTGGCATCGTTTAGATACAAGGACCAGGCACGAGAAACTACATGGTCAATAAGGACTCCTGTTATGCTACGGTTGGTAAGTGACCAAACTTCAAACCCAGTTTTGGCTACTGCATCTTCCCTCGTACCTTCCAAACTAACTTATGGGTATACGTTAGCACTTGCGCTATTCCTCCTATACTCCCCTTATAAGCCATACCCGGAAGTCCTCTAAGTTGTATATCTCCTATCATAACTGCTACACGTTGAACACCTCCTCCTGACCTGTTTACTTGTAGTTCCCCTCTTACAGCTGATCCTTTAGTTACACACCAAGTTGCACATACAGGCCGAACCGCCAGTAGACTTTGCTCAGTACCCTACACCACCGCCGTTACGACCTACCGTATAACTTTTATCTTAACTACTTTTTATCTTACTCACACCTCTACTACACAGACCACCTGACCTCCATCGTGTCGTCTACTACCAGACCGCTTTCGACTACTACTATCCGTGCACACCTCGCTCGCAGAAAACATCACATCATCCGCGACAGCTCATAGTACGAACAGTAGGTGGGTAGAGACTTTTAAACTGACAGGGGTCAGTTGATAGTAGTAATCTTCTTAACAGATTTAGTAGGTTTCCTTCGAATAGCCCTCGTTCCCCCTACGGTAGAGAACTCTTCATCCCTTCATCTGCTTTCCGGCACTACAGAGAAAAACTTTGTCAAGGTAGTTCAAGGAAATTATGCATTCTAGGTGGACATCAAGAAGCTTGTTGAAGTTTAGGATCTATAGAACCAAAGCAGAAGGACAGATCAAGTAAAAGCGTTGTGGAACCTGATTGATGCTCACGATGCAATCATTGCGAGCCGAGTACAGCAGACAGATACTGCTAATATCAGACACCGTCAAGGAATGACATACGAAGTGGGACAGCTAGTATATCTGTCTACAAAGAACCTGTCCTTACCTAAAGGATGGGCAAAGAAGTTAGTGCCCAATTATATTGGGCCATATCCAGTTATAGAAGTGGAGAATTCCATTTCTACTGTGAAACTTGAGTTACCTCCAGAGCTCATGGCTAGGAGGATACTACCACAGTTTCATGCAAGTCTAATCAGCCCACATATACCCAATGACGACGAATGATTTCCTCATCATGATGTAAATTATATGTACAACTTTGGGAAAGAGGATGAACCAGAATGGTTCATAGATGAGATTCTGGCTCATCGCTGGACTAGTAACTCCAATCTGGAGTTACAAGTAAGATGGACATTAGGAGATGTCACCTGGGAACCACTCTCTGCATGCAGAGAGTTAGAAGTGCTAGATGCTTATCTAGAGCTAAGGGGAGTTAGGAAGCCACAAGAGCTTCCTAATCGTGCCTCATAGGCACGAGAATGATGATGGTTGAGTCCTTATTAAAAGGACTCGACATGAACACAGTTCATGTCGGCGATTCGTGCGACGCGATGTCATCATCTGATGTTACAGGTGTGCGTGCCTTGAATTTAAGCGATGATTTTATTGCCACTTAAAGGCTCTTTTCCATCCACTCCCACACTCACACCAGTGCGAGTGTATCAGTGAGAATACCCATGAACACTGAAGCATCCCATATACCTCACTCAGCAGAGGCACTCCCTAGTGCCTCTGAGCAATTCACTATGCTCCAAAAGGAGCAAAGCTGGATGGTGCATGGCGTCAAGGATGCCATCGCAATCGTCCATTGCGACTCCTGCCAGGAGTTCAACGTGTACATGCAGCACTTGCTGCAAGCCACAAAACTGTGGCTTATCAACCCTCGAATGCACGACATTGAACACGCATTAAAAGTGGCCTGGCCATCATTACTCACCGAAATGGTGTGTCCTTTTATTAAGGATGTGGTAGCCTCCTACAAGGATGACGTGCACGAGCTCAATTCAGAGCTTGACACACTTCACGCTGCCCTCAATAAGGAGAGGCAGATTAATCCTGAAATGGCAGATAAAATATCCGCCATGAAGTTGATGCCATCAGCGCCAACTATAATCGATCTGACATCGCTGCCAGATTCGATGATGGACTCAGTGAGTCTGTCTACTCCAACTACCAGTGCTTCACCGGTAGGACCCACTCGATCCGGTCGCAAGACTGCATCTAAACGGAGAATGCTGGCAGTGCCCTACCCGGCATCGCTGCATGCTTGTATTGCTCCCACCATCAGTGACCCGCCTGCAATGCAGACAGGATTCTTACCCCACCCTTTGGGCAAAGCACCGCATCCCACAGCGGTGCAAACAAGGTGTCAACCCACAGAGTGGTTCAACACCTGCCAGCTCAACAATCCAAAATTCGTTGAGCAGCTTATGCTTGCGCGCATGACATTTGCCATGTCGTGCAGCATGCCATCATCAAGCGTGCTGACCGTGAGCAGTGATTAGTGACTCAAACGCCAGCATTTGAGATTGTGCATGACACACCTCCCAATCTCAGGGATGTGTTGTGCATGATAGAGTACTCCCCAGAGGGAGTATCACCCGCTATCCACAAGAATGGCGACAACACCCTCCATCTAGAGGATGTTGATGTATGGGTATGGCTTAAGTTAATTAAGCCAAAGAAAGACAGTCTGGTCTTTCTACAAAAGTTAACGGACCTGTTTACAGTCTGTGGCCAGTGGGCCGATCTTGCCGGTTCAATCTGGTGGCAAGATCTCTTGACGCTGTTGTCTACCAGTGTCGAGAAGGCGTACGAATGGAAACACCCTCACGAGAGTATGTCTCTTGATGAGCTAGCCCAATGGCTAGGCACATACGCAGGTGTAGATCCCAGTAGGGCTCTCATCAATATTGAGCCCTACTTTGTGCGTAAGCAGAGCAAAGTCTGCTATAACAAGACCGCACAGAGGGTCCTCGACGCTCATGAAGGCCGGACATTTACCAGCCTTCACATACCCATGCCCCCTCATTCCCCAGGTGGTTGGGGACAACCGTCAACATTGGACGACAATTTGTCACTCAACGGATGTGGTGGAGGGCTTCCCCACTCGAAGGCACGTACTTACGTGCCGATGATGGAACCTTCCACCTTGTCTGCTCCCCCACCTGCACCCACTATTACAGCAGATGACACCAACATGGAAGTCAATCCATCCGACTCCATTTACTATGACAACACTGTCGAAGTAGCCGCACAGTCATCATCGACTGCACCTGCACCTATATATGCTGATCCCCCATCAGCATAAAATCTCCCAAACCTTCCTGAGGTTTGGTCTGTGGGGAGGATGTAAGAATGTAGATTCTTATATATACTTACAGTAGCATATATGCTACTAATTAGGGTATATAAGTCACCAGAGTGGCTTATGGGTTGTATTATATAAGCTGCCCACTAGGGGCGCCTGTAGGTAGTGGACAACTATACAGTTGTCCACAAGTAATTAGATAAGCAATCAGAACTTACTTGTAACCACACAACTCACAGACACCAATACACATATTGGCACAGTCTGTTTAGCGTGAACACTAAGATTCTTACACAAAGTCTGCTACAACGAGACTGCGCAACGGGTACTCAACACCCACGAAGGCCAGACATATACCAGCCTTCACATACCCATGCCCCCTCATCCCCCCAGTTTTTGGGGAGCACCTTCTACGTCCAACAACAATTTGTCGCTCGACAGACAAGGCAGAAGGCCTCCCCGCTTGAAGGCACATACAGACATGTTGTCGACGGAACCTTCTGCTACAACTGCTCCCCCACCTGCATCCGCCATTACAGCGGATGACAACACAATGGAAGTTGATCCATCCAAATCCATCTACTATGACAACACCGTCAAAGTAGCCATGCAGTCATCATCAACTGCACGTGCACCAGCCTATGCTGATCCTCCATCAGCATAAAAAAGTTACCTGAACCTCCTGAGGTTTTGTCTGTGGGGAGGATGTAAGAATGTAGATTCTTATATATACTTACAGTAGCATATATGCTACTATATAATGTATATAAGTCACCAGAGTGACTTATGGGCTGTATTATATAAGCCACCCACCAGGGGTGCTTGTAGATAGTGGACAACTATACAGTTGTCCACAAATAATTAGATAAGGAGAATAACCTTTACTTGTAACCATACAATCGCAGACACCAATACAATATATTGGCTCATTCTGTTTAGTGTGAATACTAAGGAATCTTACAGAGCAGTTGAAATTGGACTGGCTGATAGATTTTAACAAGAAAAAGGCTGCTATCGAAATTTCTGTTATTGTTTCAAAGAAGATCAGTTTGGATCAATTCTCAGCAGTATTCATTCTAACACCTACTGTTCATTTATGTAGATGCTTAAAGACATTGAAAAGGCAGTGAGAGCTTACATGGGCAAAAAGAAGAAGCCTACAAAGAAGCCAGTGAACCCATACCTCTCCTCCAACAGCAATGATGACAATGGTGGCGCTAGTGATGGAAAGGACCTTCAAATTAAACATACCGACAGCTACAACCAGAATGCAATGCTTCTAAAGTCAAGGTGGTCTTGCAAACAGCATGAAGGTGTGGTGTGCCTAGGTGACAAGATGAAACACAAACACTTCGTGGCTTCATGTGTGGGTGAGCTTGCATGGGTGCTTGGGCTGGTAAGTTCCAACTATTTCTTTTTGTATTCTACTCACACTACATCTAGATCAATTGCACAAATGGTATTGATTTGGAGAGCCCTCCACACATGAAATATTTCAGAGATTGGTACTTCAAGCCGTCCAGCATGACTCGTTGGGCAGGTGCAAAGAAGGTTGAAGATCAAATCCAGCCCACAACAACCAGAGGAACACGTGTTACAGTCAATATGCCACCTGAGGCTTTTCAACAGAATCACCAGCTGCCAACACATGACCAGCAGCAAAGGCACTCGCAGTCATCAGGTTCTGTGCATTCTGCCAGTCCTGTGCAGTCTCCAGACACACCAGATGTTGGAATGTGGCTCACTGATCTTCAGGTATTGGCCGATGTTCCTGCTATCAACTGGAACAAACTTACTCTGAAGTTTGAGGGTGAAGATTATCTTGCAATGCCTTTGCACAGTCTGGCAGCCTTCACTTCTGATCTCATGTGTGCTGGTTTTGGATTAACAATGCAAGAGTTGTCGGTGGTGACAGAACAGCTCAAAAAAGCTGCTAAGCAATACACATTTGTGATGAGGACAGACACTGGCAAGTCTCATGGTAACTGACCATATTTTTGTCTGTTTTTTTTTGTTTTCTTCATCTACTTTCTTGCCTAGACAGATAGCAGTTTACTAGTTGATTAGTACAGTCTGGTTCTGTTGGAAATCTTAATCATAAAATAAAAGTCTTGTCATAGCTATGTTTAGAACATGTGAATACTCGTAACAACAGGACTATGTGAATGGTGAAGACCTTTACTAACACAACCAAAAGGCATACAAGGGTTTTGCAAAACAAAGAATGGTCAAGTATAAGTCAATAGTTGAAGTAAAACATATTGGGATCTACAGGTACCCTGAGTGCTTCATCCATCCTTGAGAGTGGCTCAGGGTGATGGTTCCTAGGGCTGTGTGCATGAAAAGAAGGATTGCACCTCTATCCTTGCTGTCAACCATACAACAAAAGGTGGATCCATGTCTTCAAAGGTATGATTTGAAGAATGAAAATGCTTCTTCAATTGGATTAAAGTCTGGTGAATAAGGGGGTAGATAATAGAGGCAGATGCCTCTGTTATAGGTCATAAGTAATAAAAAGACAGCTAGATAAGATAAACACTCATCTCTCATGGCACAACTCCCAAACTCTTGGCCCATGGTGGATAGAGCAATTATCCATCACCAGGACACTGCATGGTTGTGGCCAAGGGTTCATGTGAAGTAGAAGGTTGCGTATGAAGCAGAGAAAAGCAGGGCCATCATATGCACCCTCACGAACAGCTGAATATATTATACCCTTGCTGCATAGAGCAGGAAGGATGGAAAATCTGTATATAAAAAAGAGTAAAATAGAGTATAATTGTGATTATTTTATGTGTACCCTGTTCCACAAACAAACCTCACCTTCATGCATGCCCTCTTGCCCTTATTGGCCTTGCCATATAGTTGGTAGGTTGTTCAGCAGTCGATGTGGCTCTCATCAATGAAGACAAGTCAGTTGGCATCTTCATGGCCAATATGGAAGCGATAGAGGTTCCTTAAACCTTCAGTATGCTCAGCAGCAGCTTTAGACAGCTAATAGTGACTTCAGTGGTTGAGGGGGAAATACAATGATAAAATGAACCATTTTACTGGATAAGCCCAACTCTCACAAGGTGGCCCAGAGCATACCGATACCGACCACTACCCCATACATGTTCTGGAGAATGTTTTGCATTTCATCCAGATACAAGTCTGGAAACTGCTGAACCAGATGAACCAGTGTCTTGGTTGCCATATCTCAGCAGATGAAGAATCAGAGTATATAGATAGCTCACCTCCATTTCTTGAGGGGTCATAATCCTTATCCTCTTCTGCTTTTTCTGCAGAGTCATTACCTCGCCCGTATTTCACCATAGCTGTAGGATGTGCTCCACAACATGCTTAGAAATGTTGAGATCTATATAAATAGTCTCAATTTTTCTCTCAAGTGTGTAGCGTTGGTATACAACCTGTTTCCAAAGATCTTCAGCATAAGTTGCTGTCATAGATGGTCTGGGAGGACCATAGGCATGAGGATCTCCAAGCGTGGCAACCAATGAGTCACGTCACTCATGTGACGGTCACATTGTGAATATATGCTGCTGCTCCTGCCACTCGAGGGCTACACCTCTCAGTTCAGATGTATCTTAATGTAAAATATGAGGCAGTTGATGGAATGGATAGAATATAACAATACCTGAACCCCACAGAGCATTACACAGTGATTTAGGCCCAAAATTAGTCAACCATATATATTTTTCTCCCATGCAGGGGGGAGACTTACAATGCCCAATTTTAAATTAATATGTTATATGGCTAAATAGCTTGATTATCACTGGATGCCATTAGGTTATGGTATAAATTAGGCTTTCTATGTCTCAATGAACCATTATTGCAGCAATTTGGAATATCATGGCATAGAGTATATTTTATAGATAATATGGTAACTACCTTATATAAACTAATGTGTACAAATTTTGGAAGCTTATTCATCTTTGGTTCCAGACTCCTACCCATTGCCCTCCAGCATTATGGCTTGGACTTATGTTTGGCATAGTCTAAATATATTTCAAACACCAAAACCTTAACTCACTCATAACGCCTACGGGCAACTGGTGAACAATGTAAGCGCCGTGTGCCCTGTTTGCACACACAGACACCTCCAAAAGTTGTGTCTGTCTGCACACCTGCTAGTAGGACATCTCTGCTTCAGCTATAGCATCGCTTCCTCACTATTCTTGCCCCATGGACACATGCCCTCAAATACCAACAATCCCTGAATTGCAAAGTGCCACTGAATGAGTTTTTGGCATCAAGCCATGCCTTGGCCAAGTCAAGTCCACACTCCCAAATCAAGAAGAAAACTGATGTGGTGTACATCTCAGGGACCGGTTCAGGTAAAACACTCACATTCTAGATGCCCATGCTCTATGAAACCAGGAGTAGTGACACCTTTGAACATCCTAGGTGAGCAGACTGTTGAAATGAAAGCTGTGGCCAGGAGATGTGAGTGCATGGATCTGTTCCATGTAGATAGTTTTTGCCACTTCATGTGCCCATGCACACACTGCAGCCACAGCTCCAGAGACACAGGAAAAGGCATCAAAAAGGCAAGTGGTATTATCTATCATATCCAGCTTAGCCCCATAGTCATTTTCCACAGGAGATGTGAGCAAAGCCAAGACAAAGTCAGTGGGAGTGCAACTGACACTTGCAAGAGTAGATAGAACCTGTCAAAGTCGCTGGGCATGCATTTGAAGCACCTGCTAAATTGAACGCAACTTTTGGACGTGTCCGCGTGTGCAAACAGGGCATGTGGTGCTTACATTGTTCACCAGTTGCCCATAGGCGTTATGAGCAAGATAAAGTTTCAGAGGTTGAAATATTTGTTAGTAGTACATAGACACCCATATTACATATATAGCCATGATTCCGCCAACATAAGTCCTTGCCATAATGCCAAAGGGTGTATGGGTAGGAGTCTGCTTTGGTTCGCAAGTTATTGAGGGTTCTTTGGTGGACGAATATTCGGAGTCGAATTTCATGGTCCGCCTTACGTAATCAAAGCGCTGTAACCGTGTGAAAAAGTCAATGTCGGGGTTTTGTACCGTACACTATCCGAGTTATATGTCAAACCCGAATTCAGTCGCGGCCCCAAACATCGCTGTTTATTTAACATATGATCCCAACATTCCACCTTCTCATCCTGGCCCACAATGGACAAGGTTCGCTTGACTTCGCCATGATTCATCTGATGTAGCAGCTGCTAAGCCAGGTTATCCACGTACAGGTTTGTATGCCTAAGTGATACGCATAGCAGTCGCTTTCCTGTGCCGTCCGGAGACGTTCTACTACACTCGGGGGACCTCTCGACCTTGGGCAAGGTCCCTCAGTTAGAGATCACCATGAACTGGATTAACGAGCTCCCACATCCAATCAAGATTGTTATTGCTGGCAACCATGATGTTGGTCTTTTCTTCCTGTGAAGACCAAAAGCTTACTTGCTTCCAGTTATCTCTTGACACCGAATGGTACGAAACAGAATGGTCCGAATTTCATGGCAATAAAGAGGTAGGCGTTACATGGTTAAAGGTGCACGATTTTCTCAATGCCTTTTTTCCAAGGATCCGAAAGCTGCAAAAGACCTAATGACAGGTGGCAAGGCACGCCGCAGCCGTGTACAGTACCTAGAATATTCAAGTGTAGAAATTCAAGTCAAGCGTGGAGGACGAAAGTGGAAAGTATATGGAAGTCCGGTATGTGTAACAAAGATGTCACCGCTCCCATAATTGAGCATCGCGACATTTATTCCAGGGCTCTCCTTGGTTTGGAGGTCGGCACGATAGTCTTGTCACATTACAATGCTGAATGAATTTATGATAGGATGGGCCTTCAATTATGAGCGTGGCGAAGATGCTCAGCGTAATAAAGATCGCGCACTCTAATATAGTCCGGCTTCTGATTTCCGTTGTAGGAATCGTCGATTGCATTCCAAAGAACACTGACATTCTGTAAGTGGTGCGATGCTGGGCCTTTATGTAAGAGAGATCTTATTCACAGGAACTTTCAGTCTTACGCATGGACCCCCTGCCTCCATCCTAGATGTAGTACATGATGGTAGCCATGCTGGTTGCGAAGAACTCATGCAGCGGCTTCACATCGTTCGTCCAACGCTACATGTCTTCGGACATATACACGAAGGTTGGTGATTTTATTACTTTGCAGACGTTGGTTTTCAAGTTTCACCCACAAGGTCGTGGTGCGGTGATACACGAATGGCCTGAGTCGAAGTCAGCATCGTCAACGCCCAAAGAGCAACGTACTGTATTGGTGAATGCAGCTAATACACCGGCCGGCCAGTTGGCTACTGCTATTGCACAACAAGGAGTGCGTTTAATTCAATGGTTTGGATTTTAGAAAGCTCAACCCTTGCATCTGGTATAGGCCACTCCTTCAGTTGGAGGTCCTGGCTTCCAACCCGTTATAGTAGATCTGTTTGATCCTGTGGAAGATGAAAACTAAAGAACCTTCACGTTGTGTGCGGCCCTTCGGAGCCGTGTCGTAGCCAACCGTAAGACGCCTATTTCAGGATGCAATCTCACGTGACTTCCGGCCTCCGGAAAGAGGGTCAACATCTTTACTTAAATATGAAGGGAAAGAGTCTCCCGTTTCTTCCAGTACTTCCATTGCACAAGCCATGGCTCCTGGTGTTGTTGAAATGTATCCATTCTATGTTCATCAAAATATAATCCTTGCTAATCGCCGTGATCCGTACCAGCTATTCTGTACCCAAAACTCAGGCAACGTCTAACGCCAATATCAAGCTGAACAAATTCTCTAGCAAGCTCACTCAGGACAAGGTCAGACGAGTGGATTTAATTGGACCGATCGGATGTGATGCTGATAATTTATTGACTTTGCTAGGCTCGTGGAGGAGCGCAGGCGATGTGTATGTCCCACTACATACATCTTTTATTTCACTTCATTTTCTTTTCCCAGTGTACGCTGTAGGTATTACTGAAGAAGATATGAATAAGCCGCAGATTGGGATTGTTCCCATCTGGTGGGAAGGGAACCCTTGCAATAGCCATTTACTTGATTTGGCGCGAGAGGTGAAAGAGGGTTGTAATTTAGAGGGAATGGTCGGTTTGACATTTAACACTATTGGTAGATTGTTTCTATGTTGTCTTTTGGCCGTTCTAAACTACGAATGCAGGGGTTAGGTACATCTCCGTTATGTCGTTAATATCTGCCATTCATCGATTTTGTACTATGGCAGTGATGCTATAACGATGGGCACCGATGGTAAGCTGGGTTTATATGGCATATCAGTGACTTATATATATTGTTATTTACAGGCATGCGATACAGTTTGCCCTCACGAGACCTCATAGCCGATAGTATTGAATCAGTGAGTATCTTCGGAAATGTCAACTCCCTCTAGAAAATGGCCTTGATTTTTGCAGGTCGTACTAGTGAGCCTCGCATTTGTATATTGCGTTTCTTAGGTTTACGTCATGCTCAACCCAGGCGCAACACTATGATGGCAATATAGCCATCCCTGGTTGCGATAAGAACAGTACGTACTATAAAGGTGTCCTGATTATTATGTTGACGCAGGAGTTCTCAGTGCCTGGTTGTGTCATGGCTGCGGCTCGACACAATCGTCCGACTATTATAGTATACGGTGGTACAATCTCACCAGGCATCCGTCGTGTTGACTGTCCGGGAATGGGATTCAAGAAGGGCGAAATGGTAAACATTGGAGATGCCTTCGAATCTTATGGTTTGCTACTTGACCCCTGAGGGCATGTGAGGTGGTTCATTGAACACAATAGGTGCCTTCTTAACGGGAACCATCTCTGAAGAGCAAAGAGCCGACGTCGTGCGGCACGCTTGCCCTGGACCAGGTGCTTGTGGTGGGATGTACACGTAAGTGCTTCTATGACTCGTTATTATTCTTTGACTCACTGAAGTGTAGCGCAAACACAATGAGCTCCTGCCTTGAAGTCCTCGGGATCTCCCTACCATACTCTGCTACTATTCCTGCCACTTGGCCTGGTAAATGCTTTGACTGCATCCGGTCGAGCGGTTAATGACATGTTATTGTATAGAAAAGAAACAAGAGTGTGTTCGGGCAGCGGCTTATCTGAAAAACCTCCTGGCGAGAGATATCAAACCACGGTTAGAGATGTTCGCTATCAGTGGAGAAATTCTTGCTAATCTATTTATCGATCAGCGACATCTTGACGCGTAAAGCCTTTGAGAACGCCATCACTATCGTTAATATCACCGGTGGTTCCACTAACGCTGTGCTCCATTTACTGGCAATGGCTCGCTCTGCAGATGTGCCTTTAAACATCGACGACTTCCAAGAGATTGCTGACCGAACTCCTTTCTTGTGTGACCTTCGCCCTTCAGGTCGATACCTCATGGAAGACTTGCACAAAGTTGGCGGGATCCCAGCATTACTCAAGTATCTATTAAACCATACTTCGCTCATCCACGGGGATCAGTTGACTGTTACTGGAAAGACATTAGCAGAAAATCTCGAAGGTGTGCAAGAATTGGACTTCACGAACCAGGATGTTGTTCGCCCCTTGGGAAACCCAATTAAACCTACTGGTCATCTGACAATCTTGAAGGGAAATCTAGCACCGTCAACAGCAGTGGCTAAGCTGACTGGAAAGGAGGGTTTGAGATTCGAAGTGAGCAAATGAGATATATTCTCAGGTCATATTGCACGAACCTAAAGAGGTACTCGTTCAAAGGGTATTGCGAAATGCTTTGATGTGTACGTCTTGACTGCCTTTGATGCTTTATTGGCCTCACAGATGTGCTAGTGTGGACGATTTCTACCCAGCACTTGAAAAAGGTGAGATCAAAGCGGGTACAGTTGTTGTCTTTCGTTACCAAGGCCCGAAGGGGGGCCCAGGCATGCCCGAAATGTTAGGTAGGACTTGTCGGTATTTTGACTGTCTTTACCTCACCTCTTACACATCTAGGACCCACGGGTGCCATCATGGGGGCAGGTCTGGGAACCAGCGTTGCCTTGATCACTGATGGTCGATTCAGCGGTGCTTCGCGGGGATTCATCATCGGTCACGTAAGTGCTCTGCCTTGGCCTGAGCTGTACTTAGGCCTTGAATGATAACGCACAACATAAGGTTACACCGGAAGCCCAAGTCGGTGGTCCTATAGCACTCATTAAAGATGGTGATCGCATCATCATTGATGCAAAGACGAGGAGCATAGACTGGCTGGTGGATGAGGCTGAACAGATGGCTCGTCGTAAAGAGTGGGACATCTCTGGGAAAAGACCCTTGAGGGAAAGGCGAGGCGTGCTTTATCGCTACGCTCGTGATGTAGCGGTGAATCCAGCCTTCACCATTCGCAACTATCGTCCGAACTCATCCAATGATTTGTTTATTCTAGCCTGCAAGTGAGGGAGCCTACACTGACTAAGCAGTAGCGTTTGAAACTAAACATCCTTGTATGATCCCTATTGTCAATGAAGTAAAGAAAAGTCAAAAAAAAATCGTGATTATAATAAATACATGGTGAGTGTTCGATCGATCCGATGGGGTACATTACATAAAAAAAGCACACAAAGCGTGTTGGTTGCGAAGATGGAAGTCCTTCGAGTGATTATTATTCTTTAATTGGACCAACCGAAGAAAAACGATACAAGTTTCGTATTGGCGTGAATGTTTTCGGATCATGTGATACACTCCTTTACTTCGCGTTGTTCTAGAATCGGGGAGGGCAGGGGAGGGCTCCTAGACTGCGAAGTTGAGGCGATCCGACTCACTTCATGGGAAGATGGAACGTTAGACATATCGTGTATAATGCTGGCGATCGTGGAGCCTCGTGCTGATTGTGAAGATGGGTTCGATTTTTTATACTTGTGATGTTCGTCTTTCGTCATGTATGTTCCAGGCGCATATTTCCCCTCTATCACGGCTGGGTCGGGGGGAAGAATAAAACTCCCTGGTTTCGCATGCGTCTTGTGGCCCTGGCGATGTCGTTTCCAAACTCGTTTCAAGATGAGAAATGAAGCCACGACCCATGCAATTATCACAATAGAACCTGATATCACCCCGGCGATAACAGGAATGTTTGAAGTGCTTCTAATGAGGTTTATATGAATCAATGGACAGAATTCATGGAAAATATAAAATACGTCAACGTCTTACATGTGATGTAGAGAGGTCGGAAGCGATACTGGCGATCTAGCGGCAATGTTGCCGATGCTCAAACTAAATCGAGCGCGAGCTATGTGAGACTTGGGATAAACTGCATGAACAGTAGCAATGCGATACTCACTTCGCAACTACACCAGCAGGAAATGCATCAACCGCTGCGAATCCAAGAACGGTTCAGGAAAAGAATAAAAGAGAAATGCGTATAAAATCAGACCTGCGATATCATAAGCAGGCATCTCAGATTCTGCACAAATTAAATTCCTGGTGGTCTCAAGGTACGCTTTGCGTCCGAGCCTTCGAGTCGACTCTAAGAGTCAGACATGGCAAGATAAAAATCACGTCATCCGAGTCGGTCCCCGAAAACGGTGTTTTCACTTATTTTCACACGGAAATTATTAACGTATACAGATTCTAAATCAACCAACCAAATGCCCAATGTCGAGGTTTACCTACTTGTTTATATTAGAAAATTGTATCTGTTTAGTTTATTCCTCTTGTGGAACACCTCGAGCGAGTTTCGTGCTGGTCCGACTTGACCCCACCCAGAATAGGTGAGAGCAACAGGATAAAGGAGCAGACACACTACCATTAGCAATGGTCGAACAAGCGAGCGGAGCGTCGTTGTTTCGTCATGGCTGCAAACAGGATTAGGACAAAACGTCGCAAAGAGTAACATGATGCACGTACCTGCGATGATTGCACTTCCTACACCACTTCCGTCTTCAGCTTGATGTGTGACAATATTTCTAATGAAGTAACGTTATGGGAGGCTCCAGCACCAGTAGCCCGAATCATCCAACATACCGTCCTTTCTCTCCGAAAATGTCCGTCAAACCCTCATGGACACGCTCAGGAAATTTAGGGTATTTCTTCCAAAACAATAGATCAACGAAAGTCATCCGAGGAAGAATTTTTCTGGAGCTTACGTTGTACAGCGATCCATCAGCACCAACAGAGCATCCTTCCTCGAGGTAACCCATCTTGCTGACAATGGCCGCAATTCCGCATGAACTGAGTCGCGCTGCGCGTCTCCCAACTAGCCTGGCAAGAGCACGGAAAAACTGACGCTCAGCGAGGGTAGTTTCAATGGCGAAGAAGTGAGTGAAAATGCCAATTATCATCAGCAGCTCGTCAGTCGGGTCACTGTGTATGTAAACATTAGCATAAGAGCAACACCGAGCAAGACTGGATATACCTCTCCATCAAAGATAGGAAGGCGGTGTCAAATGCATATGGCTTTTCGAGTTTGTAAGTATCTTGACCCAAGAAGAGTACACCCTCGTCGATCATTTCACAGAGGACTAATCTGAGGATTTCGCCAAGGTAACGACCGGAGATGAGTTTCTATAGCATAGTTATGAGTGTAACGCGATGATCACAAAAACATTACGTACTTCGAAGGCTTGCTCGTCAGGCTTATTAGATGTTTGATCGACGATGATATCGTACTTTGTGCGCGGGAGGTGCTCATGCTCGAACGAGTCAAATGCACCCTAACAAACAGCGTCAAGTATTGCATAGAAATATCTACATTATCTAACCACGCACCCATTCGCAGTTAATTGCCATTTCCTCGTCCGGCGGGAGACCGAGATGGTCGATTTTGGTGATATTCCCGATCTTTTCCATGTACGCAGCATTACACCCAGTTCCAAAGATTACACCAATCTTCGCACGCGGGTTGACGTAATGTGAGGCGATAAGTGTTCCAGTAGTGTCGTTGATCAGAGCAGTAAGTTTGACAGGAAGTTGCTAGAAGGGACTATCTGTGAATTTTATGTAAGCTGTATTAATTGCGCTCTCATCTACCTGTTTCTCAAGTGACTCTCGAAACATAGCGGCAACATCACGACCTTCGGTGTTAGGTGCACCGAAGCCCTTGGTCCAACGAATGAGTTTTCCGTGGTCAATTCGCTCCTGCCTGAATACCAGTCTGTTCATATACATGCAACTCCGACTCTCACTGACTCACTCAGAGGGATATGAAAACTAAAGGAAACGATAAGGGCTGAGAGCAATAAACGAAGAGAGAGGCGAACGAACCGTGAACCCAAGCGCCAGGTCTTGTCCTGGCTTAATCCTGCCGATATCTTCGTCCAGCTGACTCTCGATGAAGGTTCCCAACGATTCTGCACAAAAGTCAAACAGCTTCTGGCCGTCTTCCTGTTTCTGCTCCTCAGTCAGGCGGTATTTGGCTTGCGTGAGTTCAAATTGTCCGCCGCCGGTGAGAGTCACAAGACAAACTCGGAGGTTTGTTCCACCTGAAAAAGACGACAAACGTGTTAAAGAATACGGCTGTGCAGACCATTCGTTGACTTGCCGAGGTCTACGGCGAGAAAGTCCCCTTCCTCTTTACCAGACGGCCACCCAAAGACATAAGTAGGAATCATGGGCTATCACCCCACCATCATGAGTAAGTTTAACAGTTTAAAATCTCGAGACACGCTAGAGTGCAGATGTCGTGCGGCTCTCAAGAAACTACGCTCACCACTACCTGTCCATGCTCTTTCAAGCCCTTCTCTAAAGTTTCTTTGAAGGCTTCCACAATTATCCTCATTCTCTGAGGTGTAAGCGTGAAGCTGAAGACATTCTAAGATAAGATAAACAGAGTCGTGGCCTTGCTGTGACAACGCACAGGCTCTCATACTTCCTTAAATAATCCGACATCGTCCTATGATCTGCCCGTCAACACTGTACATGTATAAGCACCTTGCCAGATGGCTTTACTTTTTGGTGGCATGAGGGAGATCCTCCCCATCGTTCGTCCTGGTGTGGTACGCCAACGTTTGGCCAGAGGCCAATGTGACTGAACCCGAGCCACGCCGGGAGCCAGGTCGAGAGCCGCGACTGCCGAGGCTAGGACGGTCAATAGTCTCAACAGTTCTGTCTTGAATATGTGCCATGGTTTGGTTTGTGTGAGTGAGAGGAGGGATCAAGCGGACTTCGGAGACGCGACGGGGCGCCAGATGGAATCGGTTTCACGAACATAAAGCCTTGTTGTATTTCGTTCCAATCGATATGCAAGGGTTACGCAGTGAATATATATAAGACACAGTGCTCGACAGCCTAATTATCGAACCCCCGGTAACTATTGCACATGAACCGCAGTAGTCTAGACACGAAGAGACCTGCAACAGGCACCGCAACCAGCACCGACGCCTACGACGTCAGAGGCAACAAACAGGAATGATAGCGCTGACATAAGATCCAAAGACTTGACAGACAGTAAGTACATACATATTGTCTCGAGTCAGGCGAACATTCGAGTATAGCCCTGTCGGGAGATTCCATTCAAGACGCTAAAGGTGTCGATGATTTGGTTACGTCGACGTCATGGCTCAAGCTCTTGATGACGCATGGCGTTTTGAGTAAAAGCCCCAAGGGTATACCCCCACGTAAGAGGAAGGCTCCGGAAGACAACTGCACATATATAAGATCTGCTTCAAGACACTCACGATGATCTTCAGTGTTGCATACTACTTTGGACTCTACAATGGAAACGCTTCGTGAGGAGCTCTCCAGACCAGATATCAGCTGAAGACGATACTCGGACTTAGCTCGTTGGCGAAGTAAGTGGCAAAAGCCCGATGCTAAGCGACAGCCCTTCTATTTATCGAAGTGATTACTTGTTCATCGTTATCTATTCACAATTATTAGGTACCTTGGGGGGTGCTCACCTGGGCTTTGGTCGCCAAATTGGAGCTCAGGTCATTCTTTGAGGGTAACCAAGTACCAGTCTTACTATAGGGTTTGGGAGTATGGGGTTTGACATGCCTGAACCTAGTGGTAAGATTTGGGGTGTGTGAGCGCTATACCCTGACCAACGGTCAATATTTCATAGGCACCAGACGCCCAAAGACAGTGGAATAGACGTGTGCGTCTGTTGAAGATAGAAGAGCACGTATCTGATACGTGCGTGTGAGAGCAAGGCCTGTTTTGAGCCCTGGTGCTAGCTGGTGCCCCAAAGATTGAGCCTGAGCACTTTGAACCATTGGGGGCACAGGGCTCATCTTGATATGCTTTTGAAGAAATCGAAGGTGCTGATCTAGTGCTGCAGGCGCCACCGTCACACCATAGGTTGGTCACAACCCGACCCAACCGTCTTTGAGGGTTGGCTCTTCCTTCACCGACGATGAGCTCCCTAGAGCTTTCAGCTTCTTCTATTCCTTGCCAACGCCCAAGTCGTTCTCGCTCTTCATCTGTCACGGAATCGACGTCGCCAGAATCGACATCGTCAGACTCTCATTCCTCATCCGATCCAGATACTCACCTTTTGTCACTTTCACCCTGGCTACAAACACCAGGTACCATTGGAATCAAGGCTGCATCGAGAATGGACGTGGACGTCACGTCTAATCCTCAGTTGATGGATTTAGACTCGGAAATGTACTTGGACCATCATGATGGTTTCCAGCTTGAAGGCTGTAACTTCGACGATCTAGTGGCTGGCCGTAGTGCTTCCGACGTGAAATCAGATATGCTCATGCTGGAAGAAATAATTAGGGATGGAGCATTTGAGTAAGTCTCCTCTATCATAAGGGTTCAGATCCGTATGTTTATCCATAGCTTCCAGCCCAGCCTCAAACTCTATACCAACCCTTACCCCACATTCCACACGTACACCTTTATTTTGCGAGTTTATTGGTGCTCCATCTCTCTCGTTTTTCCATGAATCGCAGCCCCAACCGCAGCAATATCCCGTCTGTATCGATCCGTCCTCGACTCAGGCTCAATCCCAACCCTTTCCCGCAGCAGAGCAGTTATTGGAACCTGCAGATGCAACTCTCATTTCTAAAGCCCAAACTGCAGATGTACCCGTATTATCACCCGATACCCAGTCTGTGGAAAATGAAACCTCTAAGCCCGAGCCGCCTGAACCCATTGAGTTCTTCAGTACTTTGCAGCCATATGATACTCATCCCCGGATTAAAATGTCCTCCACTGTTGTATACCCACCGAAAGATGCATGCTCCTGGTATGCTGATTTACTTATATGACGTCTTACAGTCCATCTGACAACCCTTAGCCTTCCAATTCTCTTTCCTTCCATTCCTTTGACTGGTACCAAGTCACGTGTTGAGACACAAATCAAATTGATATTTGAACTTGGCATTCCCATTTCTGACTCCTCTTCGTCTCCCAATTCTCCTCCGCTCCCGGTGGCATCATTGTCATCACAACCTTTGTTCTCATCCGGCTCTAACTCTTCAGACGCTTCGCCAGTTCTAATTTCCAGGGCGCTTTCCCCTGCTCAGGATGGTTCACCACAACGCCCTACCCACGACAAGGTCGGGACATACAAAGCTTTGCGTCTTCCTCCTGGAACAGTTACCAAGCGAAAATCAGCCAATTCTGCTAGTGCAAAGCGCGAACTGAAGGCTTGCGGTGTGTTTCCATTCGCGACTTTTTAGATGATACTCATACCGGCTGACAGACATAAGCATGCAAGACACGCTTCAATTGGCTGCTGATGTGATGTGCTGCTCCTCGCCGCATACACTTGTGCAAAGCTGTTCGAGTTGCCAGAGCCGCGAGGTCCGTTATTTCGTCCCCTTTAGCAAGTACACGCTAAGCTTCAATTATTCTAGGCCAAAAGAACCGCTCGTAAGCTTGCCGCTCGTGTACGCCCATTGCCAAGTGCGCGTCATAAGTTGAAGCCTAAACCTTCTGGGAAAAGGTCAGTAAAGAAAGCGAAAGATGAAGACTCCGATATTTCAGACATTCTGGACTTGGAAATGGAAGAGAACGGGGAAGAGCCCAATGTTGATGGGAGCATCTTACAATTTAACTGTGCCGAGTTCATGGACCTTTCGAACGGTACAGTGATACTGCCTATGCGTATTACATGTTATTGTCGACATCACAAAGAGAAAGTCGGATTCAAGCGAGTACCTTCACATCTGTCAAGTAGTCTGGGTTGCTGATATGCCATTGCAATCATAGCATCGTTTTCACTTTGCGAGACCATATGGGGCGTGTAGTGGGACAAGGAATCACACCACCTATCCTTATTACTGATGACCACAAATCGACCAGTGCTGTTTCCAAACTGCCTCCCATGCATCCTCTTCGACAATCATTCAATCTCCCCACGCCGCCCTCCACTATTCCTTCGCCTACTGATTCTACGGAAGAGATCCCGCTGCCAAGTGCCCATGAACAATCTAACATTGCACCAACCAAACGACGCGATTTAGATCTTGCAGGTAACAAGAAGCGTCGACCCAAACCATATGATGGACGGCCGTCGAATCGCACCGTGGGCCTAGGACCGGGTATTGAAGGTAGGCAAGGTGTTGTACTGGCACTGCACCCGGCACATGCCCGATTGCAAGTTACACAACAGCTTGCACCATCCGCAGGCGCTTCAATATCCGCTGCATCAACTCCACCGAAAGTTGCCTCGTCGCCAGAGACACGATCACCAACTCCCTCATGCCCTGAGATGCCATTTACCTCTTCGCAAGCGTTGAATGGTCCAGTCACCCCACAAACTGACTTACACATTCGGGACTTTAACTCAACCGCTGCCCTACCGCATTCTTCCTCTCCAAGTGCTGCAGGATCCTTCAACATGTTCTCTTCCTCATCGCCCTCTTCTTTACCTCGAGCTCATCAAATGTCACCCGACCTTCAAACACAATTAAACTTACAGGCAAACTCACAAGCCCACCTCGATTCCAATATATTTCCAATCCATCCTTTGCTTTCTTTCGTCTCTAACGTGTCCGCACTTCCCAAAATTCATCGACTGATTCCTTCGTCAGGGCCAACCGCTGGTGGCATCGAGATCACTGTGTTAGGATCAAATTTCCACGAGTTATCATCGCTTGAGTGTGTGTTCGGCGGTGCAGTCGCTAGTTCAACACACCGTTGGAGCGACAATACGCTCGTTTGTGTCCTCCCACCGCGTGCGACACCTGGTGTTGTAAATGTTGAATTTAAGGGGCCGAAGCCTGCAGGCGGACAAGAGGAAGGCGGAACTTGTTTATTTAACTATGTAGATGAATCGGATCGACAATTGTGCGGCGCAATTTTTCTACGTGATTCTACACTTATCACTCACACATGCATCTTAGGATGGAGCTAGCCTTACAGGTCGTTGGACTGAAAATGACAGGTAAAATAGAGGAGGCTCGAAACGTTGCCATGCGCATTGTTGGCAACACGAATTCTCAGACATCGATGACCACCGGAGAACTTACGCAAATGGGCATTCTTTCGGAAACATCGTTTGTGCATCACTCTTTCCTAGGTTCTCTTAGTGGCATGGATCTCGAGACCCTCGTCATTAAGTTGCTCACACTCCTTGATGTTCCGCTTGAAGATGGCGTTGGCTTTGTTCCATCAACCTTGCAAACTATCGATCATCAGAATGCAACAGGTCAAACGCTTCTTCATTTGGCAGTTCTGCTTGCTCTCCCCTCGCTTGTCTCGTGCCTTGTTGGACGGTCCATCGATATTGATGCGCGAAATAACAACGGAATGACAGCATTACACCTTGCTGCGTTTACTGGCTGGAAAGAGGGGGTTGAAATATTACTTGCTGAGGGTGCTGATGTAAGCATCATAGACGGGATGGGTATGACCCCAGCACAACGAACACAGAGTGGCCACTTTGAAGAGCTCAATACTTTACTTCACGTTCAGGCTAGCTCACAAGAAAATGATCATGAGAGGGAAAGTGGCGAAGATGGAGATGATGAGGCTTGGCACACCGAGTCCGAAGAGTCTGGTGGCGGTGAATCGGATGTATCTGCTCCATCGTGGTCTGTTACCCCACCTCAATACATAGCGCGACCACGTATGTCGTCGTCTACTCACCTAGATTCTTCGCCGGATGAATTTTCGGCATGTGAAGATACGCAGGAAAAGCCAGCCCCTTCGTCGCAAATGATGAAATCGGAGAACCCGTTGGTTTCTAGTGGGGAGATGATCGAGGAGAAACCAGCTCTACATGAAAAGCAAGACGCTTCGTTTGTAGAACGGCTGCAACGTACTCTTCCGCATGGGATTCTACCAAACGTACAGATACCCGGTTTCCCTCAGATCCAGCTACCTGGTATGTTAGCAGCGCCATGGGGAGCTCTCCCTCAAATCCCTGTGTTCCCCGTGTTTGTCCCTATCCCTAATCTACCACATCCTCGCAACTGGTCCGCTTTTCCTTGGTCAGACGCTCTAAGTGGCGAGAAGAAAGAGAGCCGAACAGACGAAGACGCTACGGCAGGGAAGCAGCCACAACAACCCTCCTTAGCCATGCTTTGGACTGCGTATGACAGTTTTGCCAACAGTGCCTGGAGAGCCCAATGGGAAAAGTGGACAGCACAGGTGACAGCCCTTCAGAACGCAAACAACCGTGGTGCAGATCTACCCCCTTATTCGCCTCGATCTGAAGAAAAGCAGATAGAGACACTGGTCACTCCACCAATTCTAGATGAACCTTCTTCCTCCGATGCTTCGGCAACCAATAAACTACCTGAAACTTCCACTTCTGGAGTGACGCCAAAGATCACACGGCGTGTAGGCTATAGTGCTGCCAAAGTTTCCAAGACGGAAGTTGATTCGTATCATTATCGACCCAAGAAGGCAATCAACAAGCGTGTGTATTCACGTGTATTTGTTAACATTAACTCATTCTGATTTTCGTGTTTCAGAGGATCGTATGCTTGTCTTATTCTGGATTCCTATTTTATTCCGTACGTTCATAGCACCAGATCACCTCACATTAGCGCTGATTGACACCATTCTCCAGTTGGACTGGCGTATGCTGTGTATACCATATTGCCTGTCGCCATTACAGGTATATCTCGGGCCGCGAAGAGGATGCTTCCACAACCTCTTCAACGAGGAGCAATTAGAGTATGACATAATCCTTGCTCGCTCGCACTTTTTTTTTCGTCGTCTTCTGATCCAAATAGATCTGTTCCTTTAGTTTTCTAGCGATATATATGTAAAAGAAAAGTCGACCATAATACTATTATTTGAGGGATATTGCTTGTCCAAATCAATCAGAATGTTCTGATGTACGGACATATTCCGAGTTATGACGGTGACTGAGTAGGAACCTAAACCCGAGCCCAACCGACGACGACGACGATATTGCAAAGCTTACACTAGAGGGAAATCAATTACCGAAGAAGGCAAGGTCCTTAAAGGCTACGCAAGGTTAGCACAATATAGTACTCAAAGGCTTTACAATGTATTTAGATTGACCACTAGGTTTTCTCATACGCAGTCATCACAACATATGATAGATCCACTGGAATATACCAATTTATTTAATTCAAAGGGATATGAAGCCATTCTCACAGTCCTGTGAAATAAGCCAAGCATTTGTTCACACTGCTCTGCATGTACCGCCATGCTATTCCTCTTGATCTCGTTGTTCTCCTGTTGCATTGTGGCAGGATTGGTCGTCGACAACGTTGATATGCACGATCGCGAGGTCCTTCCCCGCTTTGTTTACGACCGTCGAAACTAAATGACTACAGGGTTTAACCCAGCAATACAACCATGGTACGTGTTTCAAAGGCGATTAATTTCAAGCTGAAGCGTACTTCCTACATGCTGTTAGCTTACATAGCGCCTCGGCCTGATCCAGATACTCATCGAAAGTTTAAGAATCAAGAGTCGCTATTACAGTTTGAGAATTCCGGAATAGATGGTCCCCAGTTTGGGATACCACGGACGGGTGAGTCTCAAAGATCGAACTGCTTGGGGTAGTCTACTTAATCCTCGTATATTGCCAATCTCTATTTACAGGCACCCAAATCATCGTTCAAGGCCAGAAGATTACCCTTGGTCAGTACCTGTGGTCTGGACGGACTGGAGAATACTACGACGTCCCTGGCGGTTGGCCTGGGTGGGACGGGGATGTTGTGGCGAAAGAATTCTATATCTGGTATTGGCCACATGAGCTTACTCGAGAAGTTAAAAACCTGAGACGGGTCAGTGGTGTTCAAATTGATTCACCACATATCAATCGTCCACTTGATAATGCGCATAGGTTGGGCAATTAGTGGCACAGGACGAGTATGAAGGATTTCGATGGCTTATCATGTACAAGCCTCCAGGGGTCCACCTCACGAAGACGCGGGCGTTCAAAGAGGCCTTTCAAAAAGGTCGACAGGAATGTGATGCTGTGAGTCCATGAACTGCCATGGGCTAACGATATTGATGTTTGTTATACCAGCTTGTGGAGAGTATCTACGAACCAGCATTCAATGCTATTATCGATTTACTCCGCGGATATGGTATCTACCACCAAGCTATGAACGCCAGAATGCTATGGGATGAAATGGCTCACAATGCCACTATCTTCGACTTGGGAGATGACGAGAGTCGCACTCCCGAAGATGCAGAACATTCCGACGTGGTATATATGATCCATTCCCACCTCCCTATTCAACTGACCTTCAGTTTTGCAGAGGAATCAGGTCGCTCTGGCCGTCTACATGGCATGGCCGAACGATGGTGTGACTTACCAAGATTGGTGTGTAAATGGTCAAGCACAGTGAAATCATCCTGGACACACTCCCTGTTGACTTGACTTGTATTTGAAGCCAAAAAATCACTCCAGCCCATTTACCACGCACTGCGACGAGGGATAGAGTTAAGGCGTTTCATTTTGTATCCAGACTCTACCTACCAGGCCTAAAAGAGAAAGCATCAATCAAGAATACCGCAACCGAAAGTGAAAGAATCAACAAAATGAAAATGAGAAAATGCTTGTCCCAGGAAGCTTGTTAATGTTTGGTGAGACAGGCAAAGACACAAACAACGGAAGGCGAGGATAGGGAGGTGTGAATAGGATGCCGAGAGACAGATAGAGAAGAGGAGCCGTACAGGGCACATGCTACATGTGATTCGAGCTGTTGAGAAACCGAGAAAAGGACAGACGAAGCGAGCGGCAACACATAAAACGGAACAAAAGAAAGTATACAATAGAACGGCCGCGGGGATAAACGTATAGGAACCTAATATGAAGGACAGTAGAGGGGTTATCAACAGGGAGGGGGGGGGGATGTATCTATCAATGGAGCTTCGTGCCATTGGAAGATGGGAAAACAGGTGTAACGCGTACAGCAGTTGTTTGGGGGTCTTTCGGCTGTTTTACACGGAATTCGCTGATGATACAAACGTGACTAGACATGATACATCAACATTTCAGCCGGATGGATCTGCAATAATAATGACATACTCTGATGGGAAGTGGGCATTGGGAAAGCCCACGACCTTGGACAAATAACCAGTGTCGACCTCTCCGAGTAACGACGTAACGGAGAGATTTGTTGTTGTGTACCAAATGTAATCAATCACGCCTTGAAAGCCGGGCACATAGTTTGTGAGTGGTAATTCACCCACACCCGCATACGCGCTCTTGAGGTTTAATCGGTGCTTCAACCCATCGGACGTGTAGTTGCCATACACGTGGGACATAAAATCAGGATGATCCGAAGGTACAGTCCCGTTGGCCAAGAAGTCATAAACACCACTTCCTGGGATAGAATTGAAGTCACCGCATACGATTGTAGGAATCTTTGACCCGTCAGAGTATGTTGGCGGCGGGGGGCACGTGGGATCCTCGGCTTGTAGGTGTGGTGGAATTCGTGGAGGGAGGCGAGCAAATCGATCTGAGATCTTCTGTAGCTCGTCCATGAGAAGTGCCGTCTGCACAAGCTTAACGTCCCGGTACTCAGGGTCCCAATGAATGTGCACATTGGCGACAACGAGTCGAGACCCTGTGGCGCGGCTCTCAAGCAGTGCCACTACAGCAATATGGTCCTTTGTCAGCACTCGATTAAACATGTCGTCCGTTTTCTTGAAGTCGGGACGCTGCAGTGCGACCTGGTTGAACTCGATCAACTGCTTCTCAACGAGTTGGTACCTGAGGAAACCAGGATAAGCGTGAGCAATCCCATGATACGACAATGCCTACTTGGAGGCTTTGAAGAATGTTGCACAGCCATCCACTCGCCGTCGCTCTGTGTCACCCATTGTTCGCGCTCGAGACTTAGGCCAATAGACGCCTTCGTAATCCTGCGCCGACAAGTGTGGAATGAAGTAGTCCTCGTACTGCGCAACATCCACTTCCTACAGAGATTGAGATTGTGGGTCAATCTAATGTTGAAGAAAAAGAGATATACGACAGACCTGGAGGCATAAAAAATCTGCATCATAATTCATCACCTCGGTCAGAATGAGTTCTTTCCGATACTCCCATGATAAGGCCCAACTCGGAGTATATCCATACATGCGCGACGTCGCAGCCTTCTCGCAAAGTATGTTATAACATAACAAGCTAAACGCTTCAGTGTTAGGATCAGCATCCTGTGCTTTACGCTCTGCCTCGGTTTGCAGGAATCGCCATACGCGCTCGGGTGGAGGGGCAGGCACAGGGCAAGAATCTCGCAGATATGATATGAGGGCAGATGTACCGTCCTTCTGGACAATGGTGCGAAGAGCGTTTTCCATCGGATTTCCCTCAATACCCAGCATCTCCAGTTGATGAAGACTACCAAGCTCATGTGGAAGATTGGTAATGTGGTTGTCGAAGAGATAAAGCTCGCGCAAGGATGTGAGCATACCTAGCTCCGGGGGTACGGTACTGAGGTCGTTCCCGGAAAGGTCAAGTACTACTAGGTTGCGCAGTTGTGCAATCTCCGGAGGGATAGCCGCCAAAGCATTATGATTGAGATACAGAGTGGTGAGGTAGGTGAAGCGGAAGAGGCCTGAAGAGAGATTCTTCAAGCGGATACCACCCAGGTCAAGTGTTGTCCATGTTGACTCGGTCTTGCGTATAGCCGAAGGCCGCGGTGCTGGAGCGATTGGTGTAGCTGTAGAGGAGGGATGGTCATTGGTACGCTCTGGAGAGGATGCATCTTCACGAGATGGATCAGTTGAGTCCGATCCGAAATGTGAGGTGCCATTAGGAAGCGATTCGGGCAAAGGGGGAGGAGGTTTTGCATTCGGGTTGGTGATGGGGATTGCGGATTTGGCAGAATTTCGAGTTGCCATTGCCGAAGCTCGAGCGCGGTGATGGGGAGAGTTTGATTGACGGCAGAGCTGGGCGTCAAGCAGGAGTTAGATGAAACGCAAGTGCAAAACGTCAAAACAAACCTCGGCTTTGATCATCTGCGATTGCCAGTGAGGGTTCCCTACGATCTGGGGGTTGGACACCGGTGAACCAGAGCGCAAGGAGACTTGCTGGGCATTCTGGTTTGGCGGTGTCGGCGGGAAAATCTGATGGAGGGAGTTGTGATGTTGGTGGTGGGGATGTGGTGGGGGATGTGGGAGCTGTGCAGGGTGATGTAAAACGGACGCTCCATTGGCGTACACATTATACCCGGGAGACTGTGGACCTTGTGGCTGGTTGGAGGTCGCAGCAGGGTTGGAGAGGACAGGGTGATGGGCTCTAGACCAAATGGACTGGTCATGTGGACTCGATAGCTTGTGTTGTAGACCAGGTGAATTGGCAGGAGGTGGTGCGTTGTAATACATGGAGCTTGGTCAAAGCTCATCTGAGAGCACGATGACTTTGCTGTGGCGCACGGCGATGTGACACTGTAATGGACGATTATTAGCAGGGCGTTGAAGACGTTGGAAACGACGAGTAACGGCTGTTGTCGACGTTGGCGACGACGACAAGAACAAGAACTAAGTTACACTGAGGAAGCTGCGTCCCTGTTTTCAACCTCCGCCCCTCCGATGCCTTCACCAATACCAACGCCTTCACCACTATCTACTTAATTGTAGCTTAGAGCAATATACTATACTCCAGATCTAATCTGCGTCCTCGCCGGATGCTATAAAATCAATGACATTCAGCGGACTTGAAGTTACAGTAACACTCCTTCCACGCTTTGATACGGACAAGTTATTAGTGTTAGTGTTTTGAGCACCGTAGCATACAACAATGGAGTATAAGCAGTGTAGTCCGGTGACAGAAAAGAGTGACATGTGGATGACAACGATGCAAAAGCGTAATATGAATGGTACGGACACTGACAACGACGAGGTCAATATGGTAGATCTTCAGCAGGTGGTGGCCCCCAAACCGACGGCGGTCTCCAGGGCGATGACTGAGGTGGTTCCCTCCGCCCTCTCAGCCGCTGGAATATCCCAGGAGAGGGTATATCTTCGGGTGATCGTTCCGATGTGCCCCTTTCAGACCGGAGGGACCAAAGTATACGCCCACTCTCCCGCCGGTCTTGCGCAAAGGGCGTCGTGAGGATAGAAGACCTTGGTGTATTTGGTATCTCTGAGAACGTAAGAACACTCCCGGCAGAGCTACGCCGTGGTGTGCGGAGAGGAGACACGAGCAGAAGTGTTTTTTTCGAAGTGTTCGGCACGTCTGGATTGGAATCCGAAATGCGAAGTTGTAATCCCTTCGAGGAGCCCGATTCTGCAGTTGATTTTTGTCTGCTGAATCTTGAACGTCTCCTGTGTACGATTGGTCGAACTGTTTCCTGGTTGCCTTCTGAACTTGAATGAGCATCAGTCACAATCAAACTTTGAAGAGCGCTCTCGGAAGTGTCTCTTTTATCATTCTTCATGAGACCTCGTAGAGGCCGTTCGGATGCGTCCTCTTCGAAATTTGGATTCTCATGTCCCTCTTTGCCCTGTTCTTGTTCTCTGCTTGGTCCTTCTGTTTCCGGCACTCCTTTCCTCTCCTCATCCAGTTCCTCCCTTAGCTTCTCGAGTGGCTCGCGTTGCATCGGAGGAGAGGCGACAGACATTCTGACAGACATCGGCAGTCGTAGATACGGTGTAGGACTTGCGGGATCGATAGAATCGCGTCTACTAGGTGCCGTGAGCACCAACGGTTCCTCGTCATTGGCATCACTGACGAGACGTTCAGTGGGTAAGAGCTGCGGTTGTTCGCTGGTGCCTGCAGGAACCTGACGCTCGACGAATCCAGACCACCGTGGTGCAGACTGATGGTTTAAGTAGCGCTGTAGCGACGGATCGGGGCGTATTCCGGTGAATGCGTGAAGATACGGGTCGAGAGATGATCTGGGGGCAATGTTAGTCCGCTGTACCTGTACCCGGCGACGTCGTTTACAAGCATAAAAGATCAGAGATATAATAGCGACGACAGCCAGGAGTACTGCCAAGACTAATGCAATGACCGTGCCAGCCGAGAAACCGCTGGACGTGCTCGCATTGTCTGCATCACTTACCATGGGAAGAGATTAAGCGTTGGTGACACTTGTTCAAATGACAGTGCTCACGGAGTGCCCCCAATAGCGTGCGTGATATTTAACCCGACGATTGCAAGAGTAGCATTGCCCGCGTTTGTGATGGCCAGACTGTGTTTTGTAGTTTCGTCGAGATCCGCCTGGAGGAAAAGTGTTGAGGATTCAAACCAGTCGGAGTGTCCGTCGAAAGTCGTAGTCGTCCCGTCAAGCGTCACATTGTAGTGTCCACTTGTCACGTTGCGTACACCAATGACGGCAACTGCGGAACCTTCAAAAGATATCTCCGCAATATTACCTTGCGTACTTGATCGTTGGTACGTCTGGAACGGTGCCAAGTCAATGACCGGAGCTGACAGTGATGTCCAGTCACCAATAAGAAACCAATCGGAGTCTGCGATACTGATGTATTGAGAGGAGACCGTTGCACTATGGCTCAAATTCAGACCGTGATGACTCTAGAAACAGGTGGCACATACGCTGTGTGATCAACGGTGGCATTCAACAAAGCCCGATCGAAGGCAACATAAGAATCAGGATTGATGAGTGAGGCATTTGGATGGGCAATGAGCGCTATAGTATGCTGCTTCTGTTCAAGGCCTTGATATGCACCAAGCAACTCTCCTGTAGGAAGGCCTAGGGATGGCTCACCACCGTCAAGCGACAGAGTATAGGCAGCTTTGAAAGCGCTTCCGAAGAGAGATATCCCAGTGCCTGTGCGAGGGATTAGTTTAGTGTGAATACTGCGGTCGATCGGTACGCACCAACCCATTCTATAGTGAGGGCAGCACCGTCGAGACTGGTGACATGCAGAGACGTGCCTTGGCCTATCTGACCGAGCTCAGTCAAAAAGCCAGAGTCCGAGAAAAAAGAGTTCCATCCAGCCAAAAAATCCGGGGCGCCCAGCGTCTCAGCAAAAGGGAAATAGTTTACAACAGGAGACGTATCGTCCAACTCGAGTTCGAAAGCAGTGGGCATGCGATTTAAAAGGATATTAGTGTAATATTAGGGACCAGTCCTATCACTGAAGAGGAGGCGTGTAAAGAAGGCACACGGCGCCCCATCATGGATATTGCAGGATACGATAGGTACGGCCTGGTACGGCCAGATTATCAATCAGGTTTATCCGCTAATTTTGAATCTAAAGCATGGGTCGGAGACTAAGGTAGTAAAGGAAATCTGGGTTAGCCAAGCCATCAAATTGCAACGCGTCTACAGGGCTCCACAACGCGCGCGGTTATCACGCGGCCCCATCACTGCAGAGCCGCCAGGAGATGTTTTATAAGTTATTCAGCAGCAGAACCATCAAAACTACATACCGGAAACATTTTTGTCAGTCAAAATACACTCGCCATACTCTCCCACCACGCCGATTTCATTGGCAGGAAGACCTTGACGGACCCCGCCTGAGGGCATGACTTATAAATATTACGTCACAAGAGACCCCGGACAACTCCGGGACGATCTAAAGCATCACAACGCCGTCTCATACCATGTCGAATGACTATCTAAGTGGTATGCTACATTCTATCCAAGAGACATATCCCAACATGCTTGACACCAAAGTCCTTACCGCACTCTTTCCTTCTCTCTTGCTTGCGCTCGTAGCCCGAAATACCAACATTATCCTCAGCACATCCCAGCCCGCAGAACTGCAAAAGTCCACGGCAAAGGTCAGCCATGTTACGGGTTTAAAGACGGTTTAAAGATGTCTTGTCGAATCGATCCCTACCTCAGATCCTCTCTACCGTTTTTGGGCTACACACCAAACGTGTCAAAGTTCGCACTCCCCAATCGCCACAAGACTTCCTCGAATCTCTATTTCTTCCAGCGCCTCCAGGATCCCCGAGCTCACACAAGCGAAGATCGTCGCGCAACAGCCTTCCACGCTCACTGTCTGCTCCGAGACCACCATCTAGCCATTTTACTGAAGGATCGGACAGCACCGCACCCCCTGCCCAAGGACTTCACCTTCCACGCTACAAAACCGATCCTTTGCCGCAATATGTCGAGCCTCAGCCATCCTTTCGTCTTCCTCAGGTCGTCATTATATCCGGTCTGGAACGAGCTGGTAAGGCTGCTCAGCTTGCATTGGCCGACGCCTTCCGTACCCACCAGATTACATTTGACGACACGGCTGCATGGGACTTTCCAGATGGTTTCTTCGTAGTTTTTGTGTCGCACATCGGCGATGGCTTTGAGAGGCCCAATATACACACTACCCTGGTTAGTCGCGATTTTCCAGTCACACCACTCTTGCCGCTCCGTCTGATGTGCGCAGCTCGACCACTTTGCTTTTAGTATCACGCTCCCCGAGCTTGCTACACCCGCTGTACCGATGACCCCCTCCCCTCGTCTCCGACCACTTCCGTTAACGTCGCAAACTCGGACGACCCCCCTTCTACCTCTTGATCGCCTGCCATCCTCTGACGCGTCCTATATTTCTCCCCTTATATCTCAATACATCAATGCTCTGCTTACCGCCGCACGACACCATCCCGAGTTGGATGGTACTTTACTCACAGCGCGTTGTGTCAAAGATGCCGAAAGGCTTGTACGAGCTTCAGGTCTCGTGTTCCGAGACAACGAACACACAATGATCTCCGAGATGCACGTCCGGCGAGTCATTCCGCCTATCCTAGCTCATCGCCTGCGTGTAAGAAACAGCCCTAGAGAGCATATGATGGGTATTCTTTGGGAAGGCGCTGGGATCCGGAACTGGGGAATGCCCATTGAAGAGTCACAGGGACGAAGAATGATCAAAACCATTCTTGGTGAGATTTTGGCAGAAGTATGACTAGCTCGACATCAACCAAGGTTCATCTACCACCGTGGTATGCGAGGAGTATATTAATGGGCGTCTTTCAGCCTTTCGTTTCCTCGAAAGATAACATGGCCCGCATCTACCCGCGCAAAAAGTGGCAAAGAACGAGGTGCTTGCTTTCTACCATTCTTTAAATGACCAAACAACGGCACCTCGGCTGCCGATGAATCAGTCGCAGGCGGCTCGAGGTTTTCCAGTGTAGTTTGTGATGACGCAGTGGAGGCGACCGTGACAGGGGCGACGAACGAAAGAGCGGGCGCACCGGAGTGCGCAACAGGCGGTGCAGGAATCGTTCGTGAAAGGTTGCAGGCCAAGCAGGCGTAAACTATACTGTGTCCTTTATTAGGCGAGCCTGTGCGAATGTCACATCCAGTCATGGTTCCGGAATGCTGTCTACACACCTTTGACCCGTATTGATGCTGTAATCCCTGGTAACAGGACTGCATCACAGCCTTTGCACAGCGTTCGCTTTACGTTTGGATCCCTAGACAGCACCAAACGTTAAGTCGCAAAAAAATGAAACGGACGTTGAGAAAGGACGCACATCCGGACAACGCTCTTGTTGCCAATGGTACGCATGCATTGCACATAGCTGCTCCCTATGTCGCCAAGGGTAGCTATTCGCCTCTTTCTACGCTTTTTCCTGTCGCGTTGGCTTCCTTGATCTCCAGATTCTCGAGGTTCTGCCAATGCAAACGTATCGATTCCCCTTAGGTATGCACTTGCCTGATACAAAAAATTGAGCCGCTGGAATGTTTCCCTGTTAGCCACGCTGTTCGGCGATGGAGCTTCATCTTTCGGTTGCTTGTTTTTGCCCATGAGACCTAAAACTCTTACGTAATACGTCTCTATCTAATGACGCGCATAACCAACTTCGGACGCAAGAGAACGTATCTGGAGGCAGGCTTTGAGAAAGTCAATGTTGAGGAAGGGGAGCACATTGACACACCCATCGCAGACGCCCCAAAGTCCGAGGGAACAGTTGATACGCTGCCCAAGAAAAAATCGCGGAAAAGGCGCAAAAGCGGTAAGGCATCTGCTCCGAGAGATGAGGGCGTAGATGTAGAGGAAACCCATGTGGATGTTAATGTCAACAATTCCATTCCAACGAAAAAGGCCACCTCAGGTGGAAAGCGCAAGCGGGAGGAAGAGAGGCATGCCAAAGGTACAGTGCGTTGCGCTCAGATGATCAAGGCTACTTCAATGATTTTCTATCATCCGTGGCGGCAGCGTCTGAAAGTAGACGAATTAAACGCAAGAAGGAGAGAGAAGCTTCTATAACATGTCTCGCATGCCGCAAGAAGGGTCATATTGTCAAAGACTGCCCTCAGGCCAGGACTGCACTTCTTGAAAATGATGAGGGGAGTGCTGGTGCCCCTGGAAGAAGCGTTGTTGGTGTTTGCTATCGGTATGTTTAGTGTTTGCCAGTTATTTTTTCATAACTCTTCATACCTGGACAGCTGCGGGAGCACAAAGCATTCTCTCTCTCGATGCAAAAAGCCTACGAATCCGAAAAAACCCTTGCCGTTCGCGTCATGTTTCGTATGTTCGGGAAAAGGCCATCTTGCGTCCTCGTGTCCAAAAAATCAAGGCAAAGGCATCTATCCTAATGGAGGCTCTTGTAAGCTCTGTGGACAAACAAGTCACCTCGCCAAAGACTGTGAATTACGATCAAATGGTATTTGATAGCTCCATACTTACAATGAGATTTCTCACGAGCTTTTATGATATACAGAAATTGCATCAAGAAGTGCCATAATGTTGGGCGGTACACATACTGAAGGGGGCGCCGATGAGGACGACTTTCATGTCCTCAAACGAAGACGAGATGCAGTGCAAAAAGAGGAAACACTTTTTCAAAAACTGGTGGATCGGCCTCTAGAATCTGTCCCTCCCCCGAAACCAAAACTTGTGGTGTTCCAATAATCTTACCAACACTAGAGCACTTGCCCTTTGTCTCAGCGGCGCGGTAGACTATACACCTCAGATTACTCTACAACGGTACAATTTTCACGCCGGATTAAGTTTGCATCACACCGTAGTACACTGTATATACACTAGCTCAATCATTTCATCTCAGATGTGTGACAACAAGTACACAAGGATGGTTACTTGAATCAAATGGCGAAAACGGCAAATGCAACTCTATCATATTGTGTACCCAAAACCTAGGCAGCTCCGACTCCAGCTCCCTGTCCACTTCCCGTTGAGATTATGATCCATTTATAGTGGGTGGTTGCCTTGTCGCGGTCTCCCCCTTGCCCGTGTTATCACGAGCACTGGACGCAATCCCGCTTTCATCTAGACTCCTTTCGCTCTTACCTACGCTTCGTAATTCGGTTCCTTTATTTCGTCCTTCGGCCTTTCTTATGGCATCGTCTTCTCGAATTAATTCCTTGTGGCGGATCATCACAAATGCAACGACGGCCGCAAAAGCTGCTAAACTTGCGTTGAGAAGGAAGACAATACGAAACCCCGATATGTATCCCTTCAAAATATCATTACGCTGGGTAGCAGTAATATTGAGTGCCTGCGGGCCCGCACGAGATAAGAGAGTCGGATCGTCTGTAATGTTGCGTAAAAGATCTGCCGAGATAGAAATGGAACGAGCCGATGAAATAAGAGCGTTGTTTCTGATGTTGAGATCAATTAGCGCTACTAGACATTCGAAAAACGTACAAACCCGATACATACATGATAGACGATCCCACGGCGAGCGATAATGTGCCACCGACAAACCGGATAAACTATCATGATAGCCGTGAGCGATTATTTACCACTCTGAATACCAAGGAGCCTGAGAGATGAAACGGGCTCACGTTGCGTACTGCAGTAACCACCGACATGTCGGAACGTGACACACTGGCTTGTGCCGCCACCGTGGTGGTCTGGAGAGTCTGAACAGAATAGGATTAGATCAGGATCACTCACAGGGACGGCGTGACTGCGTATGTGGAACATGCCTGTCCTGCACCCATTCCCGCGAGAAGCATAAATATAACATGCTCCACTTTGGGTGTTCCTTGTTTGAGAGTTGAGAGACAACCACACCCAATGGACCAAACGGTAAAACCACAATAAATAATGGTCTGGTCAGTAGTAAAATGGATAATTGGGTGTGGCTCCGGTAGATAAAATAAAGCAACGAACGCGATATCGTCCTGTTCGGCTTATAGCCACGCCCTACCACAGGAGTTGAATCAGTGATCTGGAATATCAACCAACCAGACTTACTGCCGTGAAACTAGCTGCTGTTTGGCTTACGAGTACAGGAAGGAGGAAGACACCTGACCGAATTGGGGAATATCCCAGTGCAACTTGGAAAAATTGGGGTATGTAGAACAGTGATGTCCAAAAAATGAAACCGCTAGACAATATACATCAGTGTTGCGATGAAAATTTTATGAAGCAATAGCACACTTTACAAACATGGCGATGTATACACCGCTGACTGTAGAATGTCGAAAAATATACACTAGGAAACGAAGATCAGTTAAAAGTCATATATGATTAAGAGGGCGCTGACTTGGTACTATGGGAAGTTTGGCCCCTTTCCATTCCCAAAGACAAAATATAGCCATAACAGCAATTCCACTCCAAAGAGTGGCGAGGACATGTGCCGAAGTCCATGGAAATGTTACTCCCCCCTAACAAATTTGCATCCATGAGGGCAGAAATATAGATTCTAGAGTATCCACAAACCCAAATGAGAGGGAGGAGGATAAGCCCGCACCCTCCAAGGGTGAGCACGGCGCCCAAATAATCCACCACAAGCAATTTTCTCCTGATGTTACCTTGGACAGGTTTTAAGGGAAGGGCAAAGATGACGATTATGGTAGACACAGCAGAAATGGGAATTGTTATCCAGAAGCACCACTAGAAGAATAGGAAAAGCAAGGTGGGGTTGTTCGGTATTGGTAGTGGGCTTACCCGCCAGGACACTTTTTCAGCCAGCAATCCGCCGACTAAAGGACCTATAGCGTATCCGAGTGCAACGACGACGCCAATTATTCCTTGGTATTTTCCTCTATGGGTGAATTGAGACTTTTTGAGTCTAAGGAAACATGGCTTAGGGCAGACCTATCACGCAGACTAACTACATCAGACATTACAACCTAGAGAAAGAAAAATAAGCAATGCAATTGTATGTATCAATTAAATCAATAAACCGGCCTGAGCTATCGTGATGATACCCCCTGATCCTGCACCCGCGACACCTTTAACGAGGATATTCAAAGAGTATGAGAATGTGATGGCAAAGATATGTAATAAATATAAATACTTACCTCTGCAAACAATGAGTTGTATAATGGAACGTGAAAGACCTGCGGCCAAGCTCCCAATCATGAACAACCCCATAGCTACACACAATGTGGCTTTACGTCCGAAAATGCTGTAATTTCAATCATTTAGTATTTTGAGTGGATTGCAGTTGGAAGGTCTCACTCTGAAAACCGGCCATAAAGGGGCTGAAACGCCGTCGAGGTGAGAAGCGTGGCAGAAGGAACCCAGGACGAGACTGATCCAGCATTGAACGCAGCAGATATCGTGGGGAGAGCAGTAGCTACAATTGTGGAGTCGAGTGTCGATACTAGAATACAACTTGCCAACCCTAAAAAAACCACAACAATTTTTCTGAAAGGAAGCAGGTTTGTCTGGTCGGTGAGAACAACTTCGTGTTTCTCATTCCCTTCGTTCGGAGTGGTCGTGTCGTGAGTGTCCAATGTCACTGTGTCTGTGGGGAGGTGGCCACCGGCAATGTCGCTTTGGGAGGAGAGCGCAGCCACAGAAACATTCATGTTCTGAAGAGAATGAGGAAGACGAGACTTCACATACTTTTAGACTGCTTATAACTGGTTGTACTGGAGTGCGGCAAAGCGGCACCATCGGATGTACGTTCCGTACATGCCGAGAGCCTCTCGAAAGACCAACGTCCCGGTGCTTGTCTCTTTCTTTGCCTGGCGTGTTTTTCGAAGTTACTACCTTGCGCCACCGCGATCGACTTAATCCTGTTGCTTCCAACTTGTTCAAAGGTTTTCAGTCGATGAGCTCCAGAGGCCAAAGTAGTCACGTGATTCATGTGCTCGTCGGTAACCGCAGTCACCGCATGGCCGAAGTGAGGAAGCCCACTTTGCATATAGACGGTAATCGAGTCAGAACTTGTTGTAACATTATCACACATTTAATCTTTCAGGTGAACGGTAGATATGATGTCAAAGGTAAGACATTCCAGCCTGTGCCGTACACGGTTCAAGTTCGTGACTCGGACTCGTCTTCAGCCTCAGGCTTAAGCGTCGTCAAATCACAATTGATATATCTATCGGCCACTTCAAGGGTTGCAACTCGAAATCGAAGAAAAATTACAGTCATGTAAAGCGACCTAAAGGTACTCATGAGTATCTGGTTTATTCGGCTATGGCGGCACAAGTGGGAGTTCGGCAGACTAACTTAACTCCCTTCAAGACTGATGTACCCTTTTTCCACCAGCACACCACTACGGAAATTCCTCAGGAAAGCCTCTGAAAAAATGTTATCTCGATCGGATAAACGATCGCAACGTGATTGAACAAGGCATGTACAACACGATTAGGATATGTTATTCTCGGGGCCTAAGGCTGAACATACACCCCGTTCTTTTCTCCATAATATTAAGTTGGGGGCTACCTATCTTCTCTGCGATTTCTATTTGGTTGCTGTCGACCGACAGCTCCCGAGTCACAACACCAGTTCGCGGATCTTACTTCGAGGGACTCCGGATCGCCCCCGCTTCATTCTCACGAAGGTACGGTCTTGTGACCACCTATTCTTGCGTCGAAGCGGGTTATTTAGTCTCATTAAGCGCGCAAAATCTCCATGTGCATTTGGATATCTGCAACAGACCTGAGGTCGGCATGGACCTTCGACGATAGTCATTCTCATCTCTGGATAATGCTTCAGACGGTACTCTAAGAACCATATGCCAATGTCAAGCACGTGCGCTGAAAGGCTTTGTATATATTCAAAGAGCATCAAGGACGTAACATTATCTTAGTAAAATGCTATCAATTCCCTTCAGACTACTGATATGCACTTTCGTCCTATTCGTAACTCCGGAAATATTTGGATTAACGGGGACAATTCAAGACGTTGAACATGGTGGGCAATTCCGCTTCATATCCGTCTATGTTTTAGTCTATGTTTTCAGTCGTACTCCTCATGCAAGAAAATCGCGCGTTTGATCATGTAAATACTTATAATTTTGCCTATCGCCCGTGATACTGATGAGGACTTATAGTATTTTGGCACAATGGCGGGGATTCGAGGTTTCGCAGATCCCAATGTTCATATAGCACGAAATGGTCAACCTACATGGTTCCAGTGAGTGCACCCTCTTCAACACCCCTCTTTTAGTTTATTTTGGAAAATGTTATGTAATGGACGTTCATTGTTTGAAAAGGCAGGTAAACGGAAGTTTTTCAAATGCAACGACAGCTTTACTCCCTTTCTGGATTAATGCGGAAGGAGGTAATTTAACTAACGCAACACAATGCATGGAAGGCGGCTCAAATGGTGAATATACCTCGAACGCACCGAGCTCATACTATTGTATTGTCTTGTATATTAATATATGACAGGTTGGACTCCGAACCACAATGCGTTTGCTGATGGAGACAACAATCTATGGGTTCTAGAAAACTCCCCTTATTCGTGGGGACACTTCAAACGACAGGATATTCCGACTCACTTTGCGCTGGCCGAAGGGTGGACGGTCGCCGACATGTACGCACAAAGTGTTCTCGCCAGTACCATTCCCAACAGAGGTGTGAAATCTTCACCCCGGAACGAACCTCATCACATGGTTTAACAGTTTTACAGTGTTTTGGGCCACTGGGTCCGTTAACGTTCCTGGAGGACCTCAGACCCCTGATCAAGGTGGGGTCACGATTGACAACAACAAAGTCCCAGGTTGTGAAGGAGTCGATCTCAATTGTTTCCCCATGAGTTGGAAAATGTTTCCCGAATTCCTTGAAGAAGCCAATGTTACCTGGCAAATTGTACGTTCATCTTCATATGCTATTCGGAGGTTCATGCGCTAAAGTTTGCATCTAGTATCAAGGTTCTTACTCTTTCATAATAGGCGATATTCCTATGCTCATCATTTCATAGATGTCGACAATTTTGGAGAGAACCCGTAAGTGAACCAAAAAAAAACTCGGCATCGAGCTCCATTTAATGTCGCATATAAGCATGGCATGGTTTGACCAGTTCATAAACGCCGCCAACGACAGTAGCCTTGCGCAAAGGGGATTGTCGTTTCTAGGTTTACAAGCCTTTCACGATGCGGCAGCTGCGGGCACGCTTCCTCAAGTGAGCTACCTCATGGGTTTGATGGAACTCTCCGAACATCCACCCTGGACGCCACGCGATGGAGGGTGGTTTCAACAGCAAATCGTGAATTCGATTATAAACAGCCCAAGCTATAATTCCACGGTGCTGATGTTATCTTATGACGAGTCGGTGAGTAGATTATCTACTTTTAACGACCTTAAGAGTGCTAAAGACATTTCAGGGCGGCTGGGGTGATCAGTAAGTTTGATTTTTCAGGCTTCTAATGGAGATTTATAGCAGTAATCAAGTGTGCTCCCCATCACTGCCCCACCCAACACTCCAGGAGAGTGGATGACGGTCGGTGCTCCTTGAGATTATTTTTTGGATTTTGTCTCACGTGACGGTTCCTTTCAACTTAGAATCCGTTCGATACCTCAGAAACGGTCTTTGCGGGGCCGGGTTTCCGCCTTCCTTTCTATGTTATCAGCCCTTGGACTAGGGGTGGAAATGTCTTCACAGCACCCAGCGACCACAGCTCTCAAATAATGTTTATGGTAACAGACCTCCACTCACTGTCCTTCAGGATGTTGTACCAACGATTACATTTTTTTTAAAGGAGAAATGGCTGGCATCGAAAGGCAAGAATGTAGTCACTGATCAGTTGAATTCTTGGCGTCGCGAACACATGTCCGACCTTGTTCAGATGTTCGACTTTGCGCATGTAATGCTCTTCACGATTCTCAAGTTGGCTTTACTTATGTTTCATTAGCCTGATTTTTCACTCCCAGATCTCCCAGTTCCACCCTTGCCATTGATGAACTCTCAAGGGCAGTTCATAGGTAATTTCCTGAACATCTTTGGAGTACTCCAAACTGATTTGTCCCGAAGGATCATCGGTGTGCCAAGCCATGTTCCCTAACCCACAGCCTCCAATTCCCTATGGTCAGCAGACGAGAGAAACCTCATTATCCATCGAGGACGGATTTAAGGCAAGCTACTTTGTGGCTGACAGGCTCTACTAGTAGCTTATATTCACGTTAACCAGACTGTTCGGGGAGCCCTTACCGAAGGCCGATATCTCATCTTTGAATCCAACAGGAAAGCCCTCGCTCTCAGCACTGATGGAAAGGGACTGAGTGTTGGACTGGCAACACCCTCACACGATGTCCCCAGTCACCGTTTTGTGTTACATGCTACAGCAGACCCACCTGCTACGACTTTTACTTTACAATTCGCTGGAACGACGGTGGGCTTCGTGGACTCCCAAACTAGATTAACGGTATCTAGCAAGGAGGCCGCTGTTTTTAACATCACCGATCTAGGCTCTGGAAAAGGTTATATTGTTCAAGAGGTTCCGGGTGGGCGTTTCCTTTCCATGTCAGCGAACGGCGGTGATGTACTGCTCGGAGATAAGAGCTTTGCGTTCCAGATCTTTTCGGTCACAAAGAGCACCGATTCCGGAAAAGGTTTCTAGTATAACTTTCTATGCACGTGCAGGCGACTTTTTTGATAGTTATATACTTCAATGATGATGGGTACTAGGAATCTGGAATTGTATAACTTCACCATCAGAGAAAATTAAATGCCAATATTATCAGGTGGTGACAAGTCACCGTTGTTACACCTGCCTCGCAACTAGCGTACTAGTAGTATACTAGGTCCTGTCGGATCCCGGCACAGTACTATTGCATCCTCGTCTTTGCATCCGACTCGCTACTACTAGCACATGCACTAAACAACTCCTAGTGCGGAGGTGCTAACTGCAGCTTGAACTTGAACTTCATGTAAAATGGCCATTTCAACACAGCAAGCTCGACAAGTATCAATGGTGATGATGCGATAATGACCAAATACTTATTATGTTGAAAGATCTTCTCCAGCCCAGTGAGTAATATACAAGAAGTCCAGAAGAACCAAGTCTTACATATAGCTGCAGAAAAAAAAAACATGTGATGCTCACGAACGTGTACTCAACACATGCTCAATTTGACAGGCTCGGACTCGGAGTCCGGTGCAGAAGCTAGGCACTCCCTTAAATTCTTCGAAGCTGGCCTGGGAACTGCGTCTGTAAATGGATGTATACTAGGTCACCGAGTAATGGGGGGAACGGCATTTACGTACAGGCCTTCTACACTGCCTGACAACTTATGATGGCTTATTAGTATTGCTCACCAAATCCATATCTCTCAAGGACTACGCATAAATGATGCCAAGCGCGTGCGTTTAGGAGAAGGTACTTAAAACAACAGCTAGTTAGCTCTTTCAACTTTGAGGCTAAAATGCTCTCCCGTCGCCTTCTCAAGGTGTACCCTTTGCTGCTGGCTTTGTATTTCACAAAGGCAGGAGCCTCATCAACCTCATTCAAGACCGGCACAATTCAAGATGTTGAACATGGTGGACAACTTCATTCTGTCTTCATGTAGCGGCCAATACTCAACTGACATTCTAAGTGGTTTTATTCATGCAGGAGAATCGCGCGTTTGACCATGTTCGTATCCATGTCCCTCAGTGAAGCTCTGATTTTCTAAGTAGTGGCTGGTAGTATTATGGATCAATGGCCGGTGTTCGCGGATTTGCTGACCCCAATGTGCACATAACGCAAAACGGTCGGCCGGCATGGTTTCAGTACGTCAAAAGTTATCACACCACATTGTGACTAACTCTGCTAAAGATTAGTAGACGCCACTCTTTCAAACGTTACTGATGCACTTTTGCCATTCTACATTAATGCGGCGGGAGGCAACTTGAGTGAGGCAACTCAATGTATGGTTGCAGGTTCTAACGGTGAGCGAATGTTTGTGAATCCACACCCGCGTCAATATGGTCTTATCAGTAATTTGGATAGGTTGGACTGCAAACCATAACGCCTTTGCATTCGGAGATAATAACTTATGGGCAATCAAAAATACTCCTTTCTCGTGGGGGCATTTCAAAAGGCAGGACATTCCCACTCACTTCGCTCTTGCAGAGGGATGGACCATCGCCGACATGTATTCACAAAGTGTCGTCGCGAGCACCATTCCAAACAGAGGTTTGAACAACTCCCTTCTATTTAATTATAATAACATAGTTTTGTTTCAGCATTTTGGGCCAGTGGATCCGTCAATGTTCCCGGAGGACCACAGTCTCTCGATGAGGGTGGCGTTACCATTGATAATAACGAGGTTCCCGGCTGTGAAGCGACCAACTTGAATTGCTTTCCTCTCCTATGGAAAACCTTCCCAGAATTTATGGAAGAGGCTGGCGTAACTTGGCAAGTGGTCAGTCTTATTTTACACATACTGGTAATGAATTTTATTAACTCACTCTTCAATAGTATCAAGGTAGTTCACGATGACCCTGAGGATCGTTCGATGTTACCTATTAACTGTCATCTTAGATACCGACAACTTCGGTGATAACCCGTAAGCCCAATTCATATTCCTACTAGTATTCGTAAGGATGCTTTGCAGATTAGCATGGTTTGAACAATTTCAAAATGCTCCAAATGGAAGTAGTCTTGCTGAGAGAGGGCTCTCATTTGTCGGTCTGCAGTCATTCTACGATGCGGCTGCAGCGGGGACCCTTCCTCAGGTCAGCTATATCATTGGACCCATGGAGCTTTCAGAGCATCCGCCTTGGTCACCTCGCGATGGGGGGTGGTTGCAGCAGCAAGTTGCAAACGCCGTCATCAATAGCCCCAAGTATGATTCCACGGTGCTAATTGTTTCTTATGACGAGACGGTCAGCTAGATATCTACATTTAAGTCAATTATAATGCAGTACTAACAATTGTATTTTCAGGGAGGGTGGGGTGATCAGTAAGTCGTCTTTCTAAAGAAATCTAAGAGACGGCAAATTGATGTTAGTATCAAGTGTGCTTCCCATAACTGCCCCAGCCAATACACCTGGGGAGTGGATGACGGTATTATTCATTCTCTTCCTTGAGGTCTATTTCTCACAGAAGCGGTTAGAATCCATTCAATACATCAGAAACAGTCTTTGCAGGCCCGGGATTCCGCCTACCATTTTATGTTATTAGCCCCTGGACGCGTGGCGGGCATGTTTTTACTGCTCACAGTGACCATAGCTCTCAAATAATGTTTTTAGTATGTGCTATATCGTTTACATTGCACTTACTGACCCTCAAGTGGTCTTTCTCAGGAAAAATGGCTAGCATCCAAAGGCAAAACTGTCGTCACCGATCAGCTAAATTTATGGCGCCGTGATCATATGTCAGACCTCACTCAGATGTTCGACTTTGCGCATGTAGGTCACTTTTTCCTGTCCGGGATCCATCCCTGAGTTCTTTTTAGCCGGATCTCACGATTCCGCACTTACCTGTCCCCACTCCACCTCTGATGGGCGCAAACGGACAGTTCTTGGGTCAGCATCTTGGAAGTACAATGCTTCTGTACTAAGATATTCGCACAGGGGACTCAGTGTGCCAGGAGACATTCCCTAACCCCCAACCTCCTGTGCCGTTTGGCGAACAGACCCGAGAGAACTCCTTAAGTATTGAAACTGGATTTAAGGTGTGTCAAAATGCCATGCGCTTTTATATACTCTTGAATGCAAAATATTTTTCGACAGAGCGTCCGAGGCGCGCTCACCGAGGGCCGATTCCTAATCTTCGAGTCTAACAATCGCGCTCTCACTCTCGCCGCTAACGGCGAAGGCCTGAGCGTTGGAGCAGCCGTTCCTTCACACGATGTCCCATCGCATCGTTTTGTGCTCCATGCTACTGCAGATCCGCCAGCGACAGTATTTACTCTTCAATTCGCGGGGAGTACTAAAGGTGGATTTGTCGGCCCTCAGAACACATTCACTACCTCAAGTAGCCATGCGACGGTGTTCAACATCACAGACCTGGGATTTGGAAAGGGGTACACTATTCAGGAAACCCCAGGTGGAAAATTCCTTGCGATTTCGCAAAACGGCCAAGACGTTGAAATCGGACGTCAAGCAACACAGTTCAGTATCTTTTCAGTGACAAAGAGCACAGATTCAGGGCAGGGATTCTGATAAGCGGGTTGAGAAGTGTTCGTGTAATATCATCTTTCGCAATTGTTAAGACTCTTTGGAGTCGCGTATCGGCTGGAACGAATAGTACGTACGCAGTGCTTTGAGAGTGAACTTGAGTTTGTATGCACGAAGAACGACATGTTGCTTAAACACCGATGAGCAACGCTACCTAATCATTTAAATAATAAGTGACATAGACATATTGAAAGAATTCGGTGACCTTTATTAAGCTTCAGCTTCAACTCCTGCAGTTCACTGAACAAATTCATCGAACTACCATCAACAGACAAGTAGGGTTATTATACCGTTTGGAATGTAATCGATAAGTCTTCAAGATCTGAGAGTTTAAAGCCTGTTACAAGTAGGTTGCAGTTGTCGAATAATGTCGATGAATATCTATGAATCGTCGTCCATTGATCCATCAAACTTGAAATCAAGCGGAGATATAGCGGCAATTGAAATCATTGATCCAGGAGTCACTTCACGAGCTACTCTTTGGATAAGTTTTTGTTTACAGGTCGATGATTACACAGTACTCGAGATTAGGGTTTATAGTGAATAAATCTTACCATGCTCGGGGTATATATGATAACCGTGCAAAAAAAAAAAAAATCGAACGCAGAAGCAAGGCTAAGAATAAGAAAACTTGCCACATCGGATCTGTGCAAACGGAATATAGGTTCTAAATGATTAGGGTTTGTCCCACCATGCCTCACTAGTTTCTCCACCGGTTGGCATTAGGAGCTGTTTGTTCTCGTCAATATCTGCGGCTTCATGCATGGCAACAATACTTTCACTGGCAGTTTCGGTATTCGGAGGGCCCGCATCCACAGATCGTGCAAGCCCTGGTGCTTCACCCTCCTGAAAGGTTTCAGGGTCTTGATACCTTGACTCCTCTGAAGCATATCGCCGTCCATTTTCATCACGCCTTGTTCTGATGGTAGTGATTGAGATAGAGTCACTGGAGACAGAGGAAGCTTCATTCTGCTCGTCCAGAAATTGGTGCACAAGAGACGCGGAAGGTGAAGGATCGGCTTCCAAGGTGAGTGAATGAAGTAAGATTTGGCTGAGAAGTGCTTCATCGCTTAGAAACAAAGCATCTTCGCTTCCACTGTCGCTTGCGCGCCAGCCTGAGGCGGATCTTCCATTCAAACTTGAGGCTGAATCTGAGAGGGGTGACATAAGACTCCAAGAAGACCCTCTCTTGGCCATACTGACTGAGGATGGCGTCTTGATAATACCGCGTCGTTGAGGCTTAATCTCCCTCGCTTTAGGCTTGGGCGGCTTTTGATATTTGCTGAGGGGGGTCGGGGGAGGACTAAGAACAATACGTGGAGTATTTGTTGGTATTGATATAGGAGGGGGGAGGCGAGGCGGCGTGCTAATGGAGATGGGGGAGACTGGAGGTGGGGAAGCGAATGGGTCACGGAGTGCAGTAAAATCTTCAGAGATGAGAGCCACTGAAGCCTGACGGTAGTGCGGTACCTCATATTGTACTTGTACCGGAGTTGACGGACCGGAAGGCAATACTGAAGATTTGCGAAGGCAGAGTGACTGTGGAGGTGAAAGTTGGGGAAGGGGCATGGACGAGAGAGCTATAACTTACGGTTAGCCCATTCGTGTAATCCAAGAGGGGAGGTACTGACTATAAAAAAGGGTGATGATGCCCCCACCCCAAAGCACAGTGCATAATGCGCTAGAGAGTGCATACCCGTTTCCAGAGGGAATACGCAGTGCCACTGCAGATGCCGATGATGTTTGAAGAAGAAAGACAAACCCCCACATCCTACGGACGCGCGCGAACTGCGCAGAAAAGGCTAAATGTGCAATAAGCGGAATCGGAAATAGAGCGGCGAAGATGCTTAGTGCCAGTGTGATGGCTCTGGGTATGGTGGATGGAACGAGAGACGTCTGAATGACAGTCATAACGAAGGCTATTCAAATACATTAGAGTGTTGCGGACGAAATAATTCAAAATACCAACTGCTAAAAAGTATCATGGCGAAGAACACACTATACTGGTGAATGCACCTTCGTGACAGCGAGATACGTGATGCAAGGATAGTAAAAGAGCGAGGAGTAATAAGATATAAGACAGAGGTATGATCTAAGTGTAAGTAGTTAGATGGGGGCTCCAGTATGCAAAGTATACGTACAACCGAACTCTACAAAGCTCTGGATGATGTTCTGGGCTACTTGCAATGGTCGGTTTTGGTCTTTAGAAGCGATAACAGCAAGACCGAGTGAGGCAGAGAGAGCAGCAAGAGGTCCGAGAAAAGAAACAAAAATACAAATGGCAGGTGCCGGTTTGGCGGGTGAGGCAGAGTCAACAATCCGACTCTGAGCGAAAAATAAAAGAGGCAGAAAGCCAGGCATGAGGAGCAAGAAGCATGGGGCAGCTTCGAGCAAATTAGACATTGCCATAGCGCTCTAACTGGGAGAGAGAGGAGGATACAAGGACCAGTCCGGCTCTCTGATACGTTTCTCAAATGGGCGTGAAATAGTGTGTTACAGGAGGTGCTCGTTGCAGCAAGCTTTATTCCAAAACAACAGTGGTGAGGCACTAGCTGAGGTTTGGTGAGGTCATTAAGTAGTCATATCATAATAATACTTCCTGGGAATAAATCAGATAAGTCCACAGTATGACCTTGTTGAGCGATGAGAACTCACCAGAACCAACTTAATACGCTGACTATTGATCTACGCCGAAGGTGGTGGAAAGTCAGAATTCTTGCACCGACTTAGCTTCGAGATGGGGTGTGGTCTCCCTTATCATGACCAGATTCGAAGTATGGAGGTACAACCTAACCCCCTGAAGATCTTCAGACTAGTAATCCGAGGCCTGTTGCATTGCAAGCTCCGTGACTATGTTATATTTATACCCATAGAATTGCTCCAGTGCGAAGTGTAACTTCAGGCTTTCAATTCCGTTGGCCAAGGACAACAATGATCCGATTTAAAGTTACATTACGTTCAAGCTTTACATTCATAGCAATTAGCTCAAACCCGACTCGGATGTATTTAACGATGGGGAGACACAGACCTATATGACAATCGTCCATTCTGAATCACAACATTATTATGTAACAAGTTGAAATCTCGAGGGGGATGCCCTTCAAGCTTCATAAATTACATTCCATTTAATAGTGGGTACATACATACCTGGGATTTGCCACGTTCCTTGACCAAAGGAGTCCCATATTCGCACGTGTGATCTCGGTTGGTGGTAACTGTCGGAAGAAAGCCATGTGCACGTGATTTTCAGCTCCATCTATCATGTCTCCCCGACTTAAGAACGATGGCATTTCCATCACACGCGTGCTCTGCTCCAGCCTCTCTCACTCCTATCCACCATGAGCGAAGTTGAGGGATACAACCAGGAGAAAGAGTCTCCTGTCGAGAGCAAAACTGTTGTCTCTGCCAAAGCCGTGCTCAAGCAAGAAGCTCGCGCGTTGAGCAGGAAAGAGAATCTCAGTGCATATTTCACAATTGCAGCAGCAGCATTTGGTCTTATTAGCGATGGATGTCAGTATAACTTAACAGCTCGCGTTACACCATGTATTCTCACCTCATTACAGATCAAAACAACCTCATGACTATGGCCAATGCAGGTCTCGTTAGTTTCTCGTTAAGAAAATTCTAATTCTTTTTATCTAGGTTGTCTTCAAGCAGCTCTATCCTAAAGAATATACGTCTGCCGTCTCTACACGTGTTTCCAACTCGCTCCTTGTCGGCGCCGTTATAGGACAAGTCTTTGTTGGTTTAATCTGTGATCGTATCGGCAGGAAGACCGCCCTTGTTGCAACCACCTTACTCATAATCATCGGGGCCACCCTTGGCACTGCAGCTCACGGTGCTCACGGCAGTGTTAGTGGGTTGTTCTGGTTCCTCACTTTTGCCCGAGGTATCACTGGCGTCGGGGTTGGAGGAGAGTATCCGGCCTCATCAACCAGTGCATCTGAGGCCGCGAATGAGAAGATGGTTAAAAATCGTGGCCCTGGTATGTCTTGTGCCGTGGCTTGAACTGCTATCTGTATGCTTGACTACTGAACAGTGTTCATCATGGTCACCAATTTTGTATTGAGTTTTGGAGGTCCTTTGGCTGTGGCCATCTTCCTTATCGTTCTTTCTGCGGCTGGCGAGAATCACCTCCCCACGGTATGGCGTGTGTGTTTCGGCATCGGGATCATCCTTCCCGTCTCAGTCTTCTATTTCCGTATGCGCATGCTCAGTCCCAAGCTGTATAGACGAGGGGCGATCAAACGTAATTTCTATTTAAAAGACTCCCATTGAGCACATTGATTGATCATTTGTCTCCTAGGTCGAGTGCCATATTGGTTAACAATCAAAAGATACTGGAGACCACTTACGGGCACGTGCGGAGCCTGGTTCCTTTATGACTTTGTTCGTGGGTTTCCAATCGCACCCTCTTCTATTGTTGATTTTTCGACCATAGGTTACCTTTCCCAATGGGGTACGTCTGCCTCACCCATGTACGAAACGCTTAGTGCCAACCGATGTTTCATATTTATCAAGGTATTTTCGGGGACAATCATATCAAGTGTTATCCACGATGGCAGCATCAAGCGTACGGCTGAATGGCAGTTGCTACTTGCGACTATTGCTTTACCAGGTACGATTGAATTCAGGGGCAATTTCGCTATATATCTAATTCTTTTCTATAGGTGTTTTCGTCGGAGCTGCTCTGTGCAATCCTTTGGGACGGCGCAACACTGTGCGTATATGGTTTCTTTTACTCTTCACCTATTGTACTTATATCATGCTAGATGATGCTTGGGTTTAGTGGATATTTGGTCTTTGGTCTAATCATAGGGTGTGTATCAATGTATTATCTCACTCTTGAGATTGACTAAATCTTCCTTGAAGACTCTCGTATAATAAAATCACGCAAATCATCCCTTTGTTCGTCATCTTGTGAGTGCCTTCAAAGGATTGGATATTTGAACACTGCATTATTAAGGCCCCTTGAATAGCTATGGTCTCATGCAGTCGTTTGGGAACCTTGTGCGTAGAGTCACTTCCCTCCCGGAACATTCTACTTATAAGCATCTTAGGGCCCTGGGGACATGCTTGGCCTCGTTAGCGCTGAGTTGGTCTAAGATTAGGTCCGTTTGTTGCAAAGTGCTAACAAGAATCTCTTCTATAGATCATTTGCCACTCCCGTCCGAGGAACCCTATATGGTCTCAGTGCAGGTGTGTATTATATTCTCAATCTAGGTAGGGCAATTTTACTTAAGAGATAATTGCAGCCCTTGGGAAAACAGGTGCAGCTGTTGGGACTCAAGCTTTCACGCCTATTCAAAACAATCTTGGAAAACGGTACGTGCTCACTAGACAGCTCACACTGATCGTCAGTATTTCTAAATTACCCACCCTCAGATGGACATTCATCATCGCGGCCATTTGCGGCGTGACTGGCATCTTGATTACGTACTTCTTTGTCCCTGACATGACAGGCGTTGATCTCGCAGACGAAGACGCGAAGTTTATGCAATACCTCGCAGATAATGGGTGGGAGGGAAATGTCGGAGAAGATGATGAGGGAGTGCTTGTCACAGCTACCGTGACGAGCAGGGGTGTGGATAGCGAAGACGGCTTGGATGAGAAGTTATAGTTCCTCGTAATATCACGCGGCGACTTATACTAGTGACGACCGTAGGGTATACAATATAGTACCCTTCACGACTTTTGGCTGTGTATCTACCACAATCCCATTTTTGCATGCACAGACGTCCTCAGCGCTGTGGCACGGTAACTGCAGCCTCTCTCTTTGAGTCCGATCGATTCAAGGCTCACGCGCAAAGCGTGAGATTTTCTTCACCCATCGGACTCGAATTCGAAGGTCAAGTTGATGTATGTTCCTGCCGGCCAAAGATATGGGTGGCGCGGAAAATTGTAATTGAGAGGTACAGGAAGACGAAGAAGATAGTTTATTTAAGTGAGTGCCTGCCATGCTGGTCTCATACATGTCTACTCCGAGTCCATATTGCTTCTGGTGTTCATCTGGCTGTGCTTGCTTTAGGTTTTCCTTTCCCTCACACGGTCGAGACCCATGTGATCTTTACTCTCCCAGAGCTGTCGTCAGAAGATGATATGTACTCCCAGCTCCATGCCTTCTGTGTACTCTGAGCGCAATAATGTCCACCACTCTGGACGGTATCCGAGTGGAGGAAAGCAGTCTCAACGATCGGAAGAACAATTCCCTCGATGGAAAACTTGAAGCTGAATTCCTGTCTAAATCCGAGTCCTGCCCAACAACGGATCCACAACCAGTGCATGAACTCACTTCGCAGCAAAGGCTCAGTGCATACTTCACAATTGCTGCATCTGCTTTCGGTCTCATAAGCGATGGGTGTGGGTCTTCTCATGTTCAAGCGTTTTCCTTAGAAGTTTCATTTGACATTCTACAGATCAAAACAATTTAATGACGATGTCGAACGTAGGTCGATTACACGGCAATACGAAGTTTTATTGAAACACTGACCAGGATTCCACAGGTGATATTCAAGAAACTGTATCCAGCGGCGTACACTACGTCAGTCTCCACTCGTGTTTCAAATGCCCTCTTGGTTGGTGATATCGTCGGGATGATCGTTGTTGGCCTTGTATGTGATCGAATAAACCGGAAAACAGCCCTTGTCGGAACTACGCTTGTGATAATTATTGGAGCGACCCTTGGCACATCGGCTCACGGTGCCCATGGGAGCGTTTTTGGCCTTTTCTGGTTTCTCACCTTCGCCAGAGGTATCACAGGTGTAGGGGTAGGAGGAGAATACCCTGCCTCTTCAACTAGTGCCTCTGAAGCTGCAGACGAAAAGATGGTTCTGATACGTGGTCCAGGTAGAGCCCCCTTGTTACAAAGGCGACTTGAGAATGAATTGAAATGACATTTTTTGAAGTTCTTATAATGGTCACTAACTTTGTTCTCAGTGTCGGCGGCCCTCTAGCGGTTTCCATTTTTCTTATTGTACTCTCTGCCGCAGGGGAGGATCACCTCCCAACCGTCTGGCGGGTCTGTTTCGGAATAGGAATATTTCTTCCCCTCACCGTTTTCTATTTCCGTCTTCGCATGCTCAGCTCAAGATTGTATATGAAAGGCGCAATCAAACGTACGCAGTTGGAGAACCTCACCGCATATTGTTCATGACATATTGGACCCTAGGGCAAGTCCCTTACTGGTTAACACTGAAAAGATACTGGAAAGCCCTTATCGGTACATGTGGATCCTGGTTTATTTTTGATTTTGTGCGTATCTCAAATTTGCATCTCGCCTTTCTGACATCAAGTGTCCAGGTGATCTATCCTAACAACGTATGGTACAAATAGCCATAATATAATCAGATGGCGACTCATGGCAATGGTGGAATTTCAGATTTTCTCTGCATCCATAATTTCCAGTATCATACCCGACGGGGATCTCAAGCGCACCGCCGAGTGGCAGTTACTTCTCGGAGCCATCGCTCTACCGGGTAAAGGGTGATCTTCTGAGCATGAATATCTCCAATCTTATCTCTTCTCAGGCGCCGTCATAGGGGTTATGTTATGCAATCCATTAGGCAGACGCAATACGGTGGGTACGCATTATTGGTTAAGAATACACAGGTCAGACCCCTCTATGCAGATGATCCTGGGGTTTGCGGGCTACATAGTCTTCGGATTAATTATAGGGTTAGCTATTTCCGAAAATGCTTGCCTAACTCCTCGAATGAAATATTTTTTACGAAGCATCGGGTATGATCAAATTACCCGAATAACCCCGCTATTTGTGGTATTGTGGGTTCAGTCCGGGTAAGGGCATTGCGTGCCGCTAATCATTGTTCTAGCTATGGTCTTTTGGCATCTTTTGGCAATCTCGTGAGTGTTGTTTGCTCTCGACCAGGACGTTCCACAGGGAGTAATTAATTTTAACAGGGTCCTGGAGACATGACTATCGTCGTCAGCGCTGAGTAGGTCCTGAAAATTACTGAGTTCAATGGTGACGGGTAATCTTGGTGCAGGTCGTACGCCACTCCAGTGCGCGGCACCTTGTTTGGATTAAGTGCTGGTGAGTAAAATGAGTCATTTAATATATGCATATATCATCATTTGCCTATAAATATAGCATGTGGCAAAGCGGGTGCCGTCATTGGCACACAGGCCTTCGTGCCAATCCAGAATAATCTTGGTAAACGGTATGTCTTGCATCTGCGTGCCATTCACATAGGCTCAAATCATGATCTATTTGCAGCTGGACATTCATAATCGCAGCTATATGTGGTCTCTCTGGAATTCTCGTCACATACTTCTTCGTACCCGATATGCAGGGCAAGGATCTCGCTGAAGAGGATGCGGCGTTTATGCGATATCTTGCCGACAATGGGTGGACTGGAAAGGTAGGAGAGGATAATGAGCATGAGAAGACCCTTGTGATCGAGGCTACCTCCGGACCTTCGCAGAAAGAGGAAAATTCCGAGGACAAAGTTACTAGTATGGATGAGAAGGCGTGATTCGACTTTCGGTCGACTTGCAAATGTATTCTATCAGTGAACGGTTCAGTAAACGATTGATTGCATCCCACGGTAGTAATCATCTAAAGTTTCCTGAGCTGAGCGGATGTCGAATCTAGCATAGACGAACGATTACATAAATGGCGTTTTTCTAACGGGGATTCATGCCTCCAGTGAAGCGCAGAAGAACAAGTGAACTGGTCAGAGAATCCTCTTCTGAACCTTCTGAAATCGTCGAGGTTCCTGTATCAGATGGCGAGGTGGATATTTCGTCGACACTTATAAGCAGGAAGCCTCAAGATGTCGAAGGAGACGACGACGACGACGACTTCATTCGTAACACTATGGCTAAACACAACGTAAAAAGCGGAACGGATATCCTTAAAAAGACCAAAGGGAAAAATAAAATCACCAAAGGCGAGGTGGGAGGTGGAAGCTTTCAAAGCATGGGTTTGTTTGTTTTTTTTATCTTCTGTGACAACGTCCACTTCATGTGTTGGCCTGTAGGTCTTCATCCTTCATTACTCAGATCTCTTACCCTGCGCGGATATCGCGTCCCTACACCCATTCAACGCCTTACAATACCAAGCCTTTTGTCAACGCCACCTCGGGACGTGGTTGGAATGGCTCGCACTGGTTCTGGAAAGACCCTCGCCTATATGATTCCTCTTATTCAACGTTTAGGAGGAAGACACGCCACGACGTTTGGAGCACGAGCCTTGATTATGTTGCCGGCTCGGGAGTTGGCCTTACAGGTACTCAAAGTAGGGAAGGAGCTTGCTAGAGGATGGAATGGCTCTGGAGGTGATCATGCGGGAGATGCAGAGGGCTCTGAGCCCCGAGGCCAGACCCTGCGGTGGGGCTTGGTTGTAGGTGGAGAGGGTTTGGATGAGCAGTTTGAGATGATCACTTCCAACCCTGACGTGTGAGTCGGTATAGCCCTACTTCTCTCTCATTTATTGAAAAAGGCATAGCATCATCGCCACTCCTGGGCGTTTACTACACCTGGCCGTTGAAATGAACATGGACCTCCGCTCTATCCAATACGTTGTATTTGACGAAGCTGACCGCCTCTTCGAGATGGGTTTCGCCACAGCTTTGGACGAAATACTCAGTCGACTTCCATCTACCCGGCAGACGTTACTTTTTTCTGCAACGTTGCCTAAGACTTTGGTGGAATTTGCAAAGGCTGGGTTACAAAACCCTAAACTCGTACGCCTGGACGCCGACAGCAAAATCAGTGCTGACCTCAGGATGGCCTTTTTCTCTGTAAAACAAGCGGAAAAGGATGCATGTCTCCTTCTATTGCTCCGGGATGTCATAGGGGTTCCATTGGGATCAGCGAGGGAACCAGATACTGACAATAAACCTCGGAAGGGTAAATCTAAAGAGTTTGACACCGCCCCACATCAAACCCTGATCTTCGTTGCAACGAAACATCACGTGGAGTATCTCTCCAATTTATTAACTACGGCAGGGTATGCAGTTTCCCACATCTATGGAGCTCTCGACCAGGTTGCGCGCAGTATGCAGATGGATCGCTTCCGTCGTGGCTATACAAGCGTACTCGTCGTCACAGACGTTGCTGCACGAGGTATAGACATACCTGTTCTTGAAAATGTCGTCAACTATGATTTCCCGCAAGGGGCCAGGGTATTTATTCACCGCGTTGGGCGAACCGCGCGCGCCGGTCGGAAGGGATGGGCATGGACATTTGTCACTCACACTGAGCTCCCTCACATGCTAGATCTCCAGTTGTTTTTGGGGCGACCCATTAGATCAAAGGTCGAAGATGGGGAGGCGTCTTATATCGAATCCTTAGTTGTGGGAACATTCGAACGCGACAATTTGGACGAAGAATCAGAGTACGTGCGCACGTTACACGACTCAAATTCAGCCTTACCCGCATTACGAGATGTTATGAGGAAAGGACAGAGCATGTATGAACGTAGCCAAGGTAAAGCGAGCCAGGCAAGTTATAAACGAGCCAAAGATATTATCAAGGGTGGAAAATGGATCTTGGGAAACGGCCAAGAGTCCGGTATTCATCCTATTCTCGCTGTCAGGAAGGGTGCCCCTGTGGCTCAAGACGAAGCTCGTAACGCACTCCTTCGAGTCGTTAATTCTTTCCGACCTTCCGAGACGGTGTTTGAAGTGGGCAGCCGTGGACAGAACGAGGCAGCTGCCCTGATGCAGAACCGAAGAAAGGCTCTCGGGAAGGCTGTAATTCGAGCACAGGTGGCCACTTCCTCCAAAATTGACGAACAGGAACAAGAGCTATTTGTACATAACGACCTAGAAATGGCTGATGAGGCAGATATAGAGGTATGTATTGTCAAATGGTTTCGCTAATAAGCTCGCTCAGTTCTATTGTCCCTGCACAGGCTGTTTTTGAGACATCGCGTAAGAAACCTCGAACGGATTTCAAAGACTCTGAGTTTTACATGTCACATCGGCAAAAAGACGCATTGACTGAGAAGGGGTAAGTGTTTTGATTGTGTTAACGGTGGCATTATTGAGCTATAAAGACAGGTACTCTCTACGAGATGGCGCCTCCTTTGCTGAACAAGCAAATCAGGCCACTTTTGATCTGACAACTGATGAAGGTGTGGCGAGTCGGCAACGACGGAATTCTCAAATGACTTGGGACAAAAAAAAGAAGAAATTCGTCAAGGGAGGCGGAGCTGGCGCCGATAACGTAAAGCTGGTTCGCACGGAAAGCGGTACCCGACTTCCCGCGACTTACCGCAGCGGGCGATTTGACGAGTGGAAGGCCAACAACCGGACGAGTTTGCCAAGGGTAGGCGAGGCAGAATCGGAGAATGTGTCAAATAAACGGTCTTTTGGGGGCGGCCGCAAGTTCAAACACATGAAGGTCACTGAAGCGAAACCCTTGGACAAACTTAGCCTTGGCTTCGAGCGCAAACAACGGAAGAAACAGGGGGATCGGGAGGTCGCCTCCTCTACATCTGCCAAGCTCGGGAAAGGCAGGCAAACGGGACGTTATGGCTCGAAGCCAATTCGCCAAGTTAAGACCGAACTGAAGACCGCAGACCAGATCAGAAGAGCAAGGGATGTGATGGCCAAAAAGAAGGCGAAGAATGCTAGACCCAGTCGCAAAAAGGGGAAACGATGAGAAGCCTCGAATGCTGTACTTAATGTACTGGGAGACGCTTTTATATTTGTATCCTCATACAAATGTGATGTTAACACTGAATGTCCGTACTCACAGGCAATTCGAAGGAATGGTTCGCTTTCTGGTATGGAAATAATAGACCATGGTAGTGCATCTCTAGTGTTACTAGTATATTATACACCATTTCGTTGGGGGATGTTTGCAGTTGCGTGGTTATGCTGATTTTTGCCGTTGTATTTTTATGGAAATTTCATCCGTGTCGTACAAACAAACTCTTGCACCTTGGTTCATGTTCCGCTTGGCCCCTTTATGGGCACAGTTATCGAGAGTGAGCCATAATACTGCTCGAACACATGCTGCGTTTCATTCATCAGTTGGCATCACAATGAAAAGGGAAGAGCAAGATGAGCTGTTTCGTTATACCTCGGGCCACTGGTTATATAACGACTCACAACGTACGCCTTCAATAAGCTTTACATACTAGTAGCCAAATGGTCTGCCTCTAATGTCTTATATATGATACAGAGCGAGCAGAGCGCTATGTCAAATTTGACGTGACTAAGGGTGGGTGGCATGCACTTCTGTGGGCGCTGAGCTATGTATCGATTTCGTCAAGTTGGCTGAAGGTGAGTTTGATAGGAATAGTAGCTAGCACCCACACTGACATCGATACGGGTTCATACAACAAAATATTCCTCCTCAAGTTCGAAAATTCGGCACAAGTCATCGTACGCATTCCATGCCCGCTAGCTGGTCCACCGCATCTCAACACAGCAAGTGAAGTTGCGACTCTCGAATTTCTTCGCACAGAGCTAGGCATACCTGTCCCACGTGTGCTGGCGTGGAATTCTAGAGCGAATTCTGACCCAGTTGGCGCTGAGTACATTATTATGGAGTGTGTTCCTGGGGTTTCATTGCACTCACCTTGGAGTCAACTCGCAGGTGGCACAGAAGTCTTTCCCCTGCTGCATGGTCTATTTGCAATTGAGAGCAAACTTGCTGAGTGCAGTTTTTCTCAAATTGGCAGCCTGTACTTTAAGGAGGATGTAAGTGTTGAGCTACAACAGCGTCCGCTCTTTCTCCATCAAGGAAGCGACAAGGATCACTCCCGAACTGCTGAGAAATATCGCATTGGTCCGTTGGTGGATCGTCAGTGGTGGCGTGGAGAACGAGGAAGCATGGCTCTAGATCGTGGGCCCTGTGAGGAGCTGCGTTCATTCATCTCCCTGAAGCATTACAAGCTTACCACTAGTTCATTGCAGGGCCCGACATAGGATCATATCTTATGGCAGCAGCTTACTCTCAAAAAGCCTGGGTTAAACAATATGCGAACTTGGAAATGCCGTTTTGTCGGCACAATCAGCATGCTGCTTTATCCGATCATATAGCTGCTCTGGATGTCTGTGCTTCTGTTGCGCCCCTGATTGTACCTCCACCAGATCTGTGCCAGCCGACTCTGTGGCATCCTGACCTCAGCCTCTCTAACATCATTGTTTCTCCAACGGGACTTGCCAAAATCCAAGGGCTCATCGATTGGCAAGGGGCGTGGACCGGGCCATATTGCATGCAGGCGACTTTTCCTATGGCAATAGCATACGAAGGGGGTATCATCCAAATACCTGAAGGCTCTGACCGACCTGCACTTCCGAACGATCTGAACCAACGTAGTTCAGAGGATCAAGCAGAGCTTCGTTTGCATCACAGGCCTTGCTATGCGGCACAAGGCATACGAGTACATCATGGCCAAGGACCCACGCCGTATTGCCGCTTGTGGTGTTCCTCATCTAAATGAGCTTTGTATGCTTCCCTACTATGTTCTGCGGTCATGGAGTGATGGCTTGCTGATGGTCCAGGAGTCACTTTTAAGTTTATCTCGACAGTGGGATGATATTACCCCACTTGGAACATCATGCCCCATTCAAATTAGCGCTGACAAGCAGGAGGTACATCAACAAGAGTTTGCAAAGTTTAGACAATACCAAGGTTCCTTTGATGTCCTTCACAAACTCGTTGGCGCTGAAGGCGATGGTTGGGTTTCGAATGAGCATTTTGATGAGACGAGGAAAGCTGTCCGAAGGCTGGCGGGTGAATGGGATGATGAAACCAGAGGGGTCCCCTTCAAAGATAACATGTACTCTTTTTTCCTTTCATGACCATCTTTTAATAATAATTGCTGTCGTAGGCTGCTAACGGTCTTTTTCCTTCAGTAGCTGGGTGCAGTCTTGATTATACTCATTAGACCCCATCATCAAACTTGGCCTTGAGCTCAGCCTCAATGTAATCGGGACTGATCATTGTTCCATCCTTATTCATGGGGATAGAGATCGTTTGTCGATTTGCATGTGAATTCTTTGCAGCTGCTCCTTTGATAGCTGGGATTTAGGCATCTTTGTTCAACTGGAGAACTACGTTGCGGTACCACTTCCTAGTGACGTTATCCTGAAACATATTCTTCCAGTCTAATCGCACTCAGAGTCTTTTATCGTGAGTCTTTTGTGGCCATGCAAGGCTGCCAGTATCAGCATTTGCTGCTGATTGATTGCTTTGAATCCTGTACTATCGCAGAGCATGCATGATCAAAATATGAATTCGGAGAACATAAGTCAACACGCACACTTTTCAGTGCTGGTTTAATAATTTTCTTGGTAAATGTCTTTGCAACTTGTGGCCCGTCTGAAATTTGACTAGCTGGTCTGAATTCTTGAACCATACATAGATCTCCGCTCCAAATTACATCAAACATACCATGCATCAGCGTGATAATACCTTTTAACCTTCACAACTAATATCGATCCTTTAGAGACCAAAAAATTACTAACATTACCAGACTACGTCTTCAAGCTTCACAGCCAACACTGTCGGGGAATATGCATTTTGTTTCGAAAAGGACATGTCGACTTCGACAGGAAAATTGATCGATATTGACATTATGGTCGAGAGCGAGCCTCGTCGGGAATATAATTTTATTCCCCTGATGTCCTCTGCGCGAAATCGAAAAGATGCGTGTTTCTCTGGCGTACTTATTTCAAACAGGCCGTCGAGCGATCGATGTCTTACAAAGGATGGTCTTGCTTCTGAAGCTTGAAGGTCCCGCACACCATTGACATCCACGGTTGAAATACTATACACAGTAAGAGCTGCATGCGTCACGCACAACTTGATGTAAGTACCTGTCGCACAGGTGGTCGAATAATGCACGGTATTCTCGCATTGCAAAGGGGTAAGTTAACTTTACAATCGGCATAACGAATTATTGCTAATCTATCTCGCCCATCCTAAACGCTCTACGTGCAATATGGAATGTTATAGTTTACTTAGTCGCAATCGAGAGCGATCAGCATAGTTTAAAACGAGGCACTCAGCACATACAGCCGTGCACAGGTGGGAAGATAAGACCATGAAGCACCAAGTCTCACTTTGACAATCCAATGTATATCCTGAAACTATGCACGCCGCTCCTGAGCCCCGCCATCTCAAAAGGAAACTCACATTAATGCGTTATGGGTCTGGGCACCCCGGGCGTCCGGCTATGTCCTCTCGTGGGGAGTGGTTTAACACGGTAAACAGACGCTTGATATTCTCACATCATGAGCTTGCACAAAAACGGCGGCTCTTCAGGTACGTTGCATCGTATGTCGCCATATTGTCAAACTTCCAGTATCTAGAAAGGGCTGGGAATGAGTTTGATGATCAGTATCATGTGGCCGTATGTATAACCTCTTGTCAGCTTCAACAAGGATACATGTAAAAATATTTTGATTTACGAGGCATAATCCCATTTAGTACCGTCGTCGTTGGCGATATAGGCGCCTTCGACGCCTTCAAGGAGATCAACCCCAACACTACGAAGCGCATTCACTATCCAGCGAGGAAATCCAGCATCTTCATAATACGTTCCAAAAAATCTCCTGAGATGCGCAGGGAAGTCTCCGTTTAAGATAGCGTCTCGAGCGGCACCCATGAGTCTGGTCTGAAACACAATATTGTGTTGCGTCACAGCTGCAACGATCATTTTAGGGTTCCAATAACGAGCCAAACGAAGGAAAAAGGGTACGAACCGTGGGCCGTGGCAGTCTCAATGCTGATATTATGGTGTAGAATTGCGCGCGACATCCCATCTTTACATGTTGGACAGGGACAACTTTTATCTATCGGATCAAGATCTTGAGAGTATCGGCTAAGACCTGAAATTTGGATAAGTATCAGCATATGTCTCAAAAATAGAGATTCAGACCAACGAAGATTTAAGGGGCCCTTGAATGTGAGAGCAACACCAAAACGTGCCGTCCTAGTTGGGAATACACAATCGGCCTAAGTTTCACGGTAAGATAACAAGTAACATAGGAAGGGTACTGAAGCTAACCATATCGACACCCAGAGCCACACAAACCATCAAGTCTTTAATCGATCAAATCCAAAACATATTATTCAGTGAATATGAGAATATTCACCTTCTGCGAAACCGATCCCCATGGCATAGCGTGGTCCTCATTTCATATTCAGTACCGCGAAATGGGTGAAACAAAATGAGCAAAACTGACTATCTGCAGGTAATGCTGCTGTGCACTGAGCAATCCTATACGATGAAAATCAAGCACCCTATGCAAGTGATCTGAAAGATCTAATGGATCGTGGGCTCACATTTTCCAAAAGGTGTCTAGTTCCGTTAGGAAGTTTAAGCCTATCCTATCATGACCGTGACTTATTCTCACCTTTGGCCTCTCCCCCGCTAAGGCCTGCATTGTCGCATTTTTGTAAACAATATTTTGAAAGGTCAGTTAACGGGGACTTACCTCCAATTGCATATCCAGCGACTGAATCTTTTCGTTTGATCATCTCGTCCAAGCAGATGCCACGTAACTTGCTGTCCAGTCCTCCCTGTATAATAGCAAAAAGATTTTGACTTTTCTGCCCTTGGAGCTCATGCCGGGCGATGCATCTGTCTAGCCAACGCACAGAACGCCACATCGCTTCTTCTACTCTCAGCCCTGTGGTGAGGCTAGGAACTGAAATTGTGAATCAATTCAAAGATTGCAATATCTGCTGCAAAGCCTTTTGAGGTATTTTCATACCTACGTCATCAAGCTGCATAATGATATCGGCACCGATGGAGTGTTGAATTGCGATGGATTCTTCGGGTGTAAGCAGAGTGGGTTCCCCAGTAAACGGGCTTGAGAATAGAGCTCCTTCTTCAGTGATCTTGGTGAATTGACTCAGACTAACAAGCTGAAATCCACCACTGTCCTGGTGAAGGTCAGGCTGCGTTCGCTTTCTGAAGCAGTATTCTTTACTGTGAGTAAATTTTTTCGCCATCCTTGAAACGCATGGGCTCCACCAGCTTCCTCAAGAACTTTAATCCCAGGCCTGAGATTGAGATGATAGGTATTGTTAAGAATCAAGGTGACTCCAAGCTCCTCCATTTGCTGAGCCGTCAATCCTTTTATAGCTGCTTGGGTGGCAACGGGCATGAATGTAGGGAGGAACGTGCTGAGTTGGGGATGAATATTGTTTAAAAAGAAAGAGCAGATAAAAATTCACGCACGGTCCATCTGTGGAGTAGGCCAGTTGAAGTGCACGCAGATAGAGTTAGCAAAATTCCATACGGGTCATAGTCATACGGGATACGCGAGCTTTCGTGGTCGAACATTTAGCAAGAATTTCGAACCGCATCTTGAAGAGGGGGGATGTTATACTTCTGGGAAGCTTAGTGCAGCAGTCACGGCTCAAGTTAATTTGTGGTAGAGTAGTTGGTAGCAATTAGATGACCAGTGGCAGCGTTGGGGCAATGCTTCTAGACGCGAATCTTGGTATACGTAGCTATGCAAATCAATTTCGAGCGCGGTTGGGCACACTTTTTAGAACTCCGGTCAGACTGATGATACAATGTCAGCTCTCCTTGCGACACCTGCGAGTATTAACACGATCAGGAGCTGTATCGTCTACTAGGCGACCATATAGTGCCCAACTAGGCTCGGAATTAAAACGGCGTGGTTTCTTGGCTGATATAACTGCAAGGTTGGACATCTTATATTGGTCTTGATCTGGCCGTTTATGCCCCAGCAGTCATACTTTTTTTACCGGTTTCCTCGAAAACCCTCGAGTGGCTTACTGTGGGATCGATGCGACCGCAGGCTCTTTGCATGTGGGAAACCTCGTTCCCCTCCTAGTGCTTTTGCATTTACACTTGAAAGGACATCAGGCCATTGCTCTAGTATGACTCTCATTCCTGATGGTTCTTCTTCTACAACTTTTGTTTCGCAGATTGGGGGAGCAACGGCTCTGATTGGAGACCCATCTGGTCGGAATGAAGAGCGACCTATTCAGTCGGCGGAAGTTGTTCAACAAAACGTTGCTGAAATCGAAAAACAACTCTTTAATTTCTTTGACAGTGCATGTGCTTACGCTCAAAACCGTTCCTTTTCCGTTGCTAATCCCCAGCATCCGCATCGAGCTGTAAAGATTGTCAACAACTTGAGCTGGTGGCGTGACTTTACCCTTTTAGACTTCCTGCACTCAACGGGCAAGTCCGTGAGGCTCAGCAGCATGCTATCCAAAGAAAGGTCTGCTTTGTAACATTTTAGAACATAGTTTCATTGAACCTGGTAGCCATGTTGTAGCGTCAGAACCCGTTTGGGTGCGTCAAGTGGCATATCATTCGCCGAATTTTCATATCAGCTGTTGCAAGCGCATGATTTTTGGCATCTATACAAATTCCATGAATGTAGGATTCAAATTGGGGGTTCTGATCAATGGGGAAACATCGTCTCCGGGTTGGACGTGATCGCCAGACGGGAATATGATACATTTGCATCCGAAGAGGATAAAGCTTTTGGGATTACTACACCACTTCTCACCACCTCTTCTGGACAGAAGTTTGGAAAGACCGCTGGGAACGCTGTATGGATTAATAAAGAAACAACGAGTGTTTTTGATTTTTATCAGGCATGTGACTTGCTTTCTCCGGTTATCTTTACATCTAATTGCAGTGCACCTCCCAGTTTTTCCTCAGGACAGCAGACACAGACATAGAAAAATATTTAAACATTTTTACGCTTTTGACACATGAAGAGATTGAGACCGTAATGCTTGCTCATCTGGTACGTTTTCCTTTGGTTCCCTCTCTGGACATATGACAACGTCCGGTCGATCAACAGCTACACCCCGAGCTACGTTCAGCTCAACGAAAATTAGCGGATGAAATCACAGAAATGGTCCATGGAGGTGCCGAACAAGTTTTCTGGCGATGCAACAAGGACTGAATTATGTAATAACCTCTAGCAATGGGTGTCTCTCAGGCGCAAGCCGCTACAAGCCTACTCTTTGATACAGAATTGACAGACATCCGTCCCAATGAAGCCGTTGAAGCTTTCCAGAACGACCCTCGGTTCCATACGCTACATGAGACGGAGCTTTTAGGCGTACCGCTCACCAAGCTTGCTGCTTCGTCAGGTCTAACCAGATCACGAAGTGAGTGTGAGCATCCTTTCGCTGCTATCTTACTTACGAGCCTCCTTAGCGGAGGCTGTTCGCTTAATCGAGGCTGGCGGGCTCTACTTGAACAAAGTCGTTGTGAGAAGAACTGACCGCAAAATGCAATCAGACGATTTGCTTGGATGTCGATTGGCAATCTTGCGCGCGGGAAAGGACAACCATGTAGTGTTAGCTCTGAAATAAATAATCCTATCTATACCTGGCAAAGGGTCGAAATATATACTTGTTGACCGTATCAATCAACACGTATGGCACCATACAATTTGCGCATTGCCCAATAAGTCGCCAAAAATCCGATGGTCCCTGTGAGGATTGAGTATGGTTACCAGTAAACATAAAAACAACATACCTGTCACTAGGAATTCGAGAAACGTGAGCAGGAATAGGTACCCAAGATAAAGAACGACACTGGTAAACGAGTCGAGGGAAAGACGCGAGGCCCAATAGAAAAGGCCGTAGATCAATAACCAAAATGCGCTACCGCCACCTGTCTATAACAGAAGTCAGCATTGCCGATAATACAAAACTACTGTCGACCTCTCACCAAGAATGCGCGCCAATGCCATCGATATTCCTCGGCGCAAAGTATGAAGTAAGTGAACAAGATGGTCACTGTGGCCGTGGTCAGACCGACCACACCTAGATTGATTCTTATGAAACAAACAACGTCAATCATGCAGTTGCACTACCCACCTGCAGTTAATGCAAGGAAACCGAAAGCATAATACGCTCGTGACGCGAAGATGCTCGAAAGAACGAAGTAGAGCTCAACGAACGCCGCGCCTGTATAAAACCAAATTAGATAATAGGCCATTCGCACCAGGGGATACGAACCAAACGGTAATATGCCACTCAACAAGGCAGCAGGCTGTCCAAACACAACATTAATCCACTTTAGCAGTTATTTTGGAAAAACAAACCCATGGCCGGAGATATTTTGGGCCAGGAGGAATCTGCCGCGGGATTTGATTAACACGGACAGGATGACTGACGCCCTGCACATATAATGCATTAGATTTGCTAGAAAGCTTCCGGCATTTAACTCACGCCATGCTTCTTGCCAATCAGTCCTCCTAATACCGTCAATGGTGCATTGATCAAAAACCATAGCATGACGACGAATAGCATAGTTCCGAAAGGTACAGCTCCCGATGAATCCGCAGAGATAAGAAACAGATCCAAAAGAAACATAACAATGAAAATGAATCTGGATTCGTCATAAACATCTGTAATGAAGGCCGTGAGATAAAACTGACGTTGGAACGAGTGTGGCGGTGAAGAATATGTTTTTTCGATGATCGATCCCGCCAAAGGATGTATAAACACGGCTCGATATATAACCGGCAATACTGAATAAACATAGAATGTGAGATATAGATCACAGAAGCACCTGAAGACCCACAATCCGAAAAGTGTCCAACATATCAGCATTACTGTTGCAAGGGAACCTCTGTTCGACGGTGAAAGAAAGCCCATCAATGCAAAGACTATAAGCGCATTGAGTTTGTTTTCAAAATCAAGCAAAGAGAAGCATACCCAACGTAACTCCTACCATGGTGGTCAGCTGCGCGCCGTTACCAACTAAGATTGATAGCGCCATTATGTTACGAGGAGGCCGGAAAACCTCCCCCCAGACGAGTTTCCAACCATAATCTTCTTGTACATCTTCCTAATCCCAAACATTAGTCCAACCAGGAAATACTAATGGGGCATGCTTTCTCACACTGAGGTCCATTGCATTGTATCTGTTAATCTGTGTGACCGTCAGTGTTGAAAAATAACCAAATGATATACTAATTTACGTCTTTTGAGACACTTCGATAGAGTATCATGCTGACCATGCCGCAAAGGAAGACGACTATGACTATGGAGTTAATGAGACTGAACCAATGTATCCTTGGATCGAAGATATGGAGATAATTATCATATCTTGTAGCCTGAACAAGGATTAAGAAGGAACTCATGATTTCTGTTATGATTGCATACCCACGGCGTGGATGATTCCTAATCGACCAAGTCAATAAATAGTATTGAAAGGTAGAGTGTGTACAACTAACATTCCACGTGACAGTATAAGTGAAAGGTACCGTAGTTTCACCACTCTCGCTTAGAATGAGTGGTTTGGGATTTGATCGGTCATCGCAGATTGGGGTGCCGTCAGCGGCGGGGGCAAAGCTGAAAGTTTGGTATTGAGCTTCATCGCAAGAGGGAAACTCACGAACGTACCTCAACGGCCATACAAGCACACCTACCACACGATGTTTGTTATTATCACGCGGGTGGTATCTAAATGAATACTCAGCACAACACGCATCACCAGTTGCAATTCCCAACAGACCGCAGGACGATTTCATAATGGTTGTTCAGAGCAGGAGTAGTAGGGAAGCGTTCTTCGTCATCATTTCCGAGTTCAAAGCCCATATCAAAGAATAATTGGTTTGACTTTGTGTCCACTTTCATTTCTGCAGCTGGAAGTCCATCTACAAGCCAATTCATTGCGTAGTCTTCTCTGATGCGATCGTTGATGAACTTTCCATCCTCAGCAGGTATTTGTGTAGTGCAAAGGCGTTCGCATGTTTGGTTTTGAAGCATTTTGATCTGTGGTCATGGTCGTCAACGCTCTGAGTTCGTTCTTCTAGCAGGATATCCATAACCGTACGTCATAAGGAGAGTTGAATATACGGTCTCCAAAGAGAATAGAGCCCAGTGATTCCGACTGCTTTTGTACACCATCCTTTGGTTCACAGAAGTGAAAGGATGGATAATAGTAATCGTCTGCAAGGTGAGGCGGTATTAGTGAGTCGTTGACTGCTTATCGAATAGAATTTGGTTCTACAGTTAATCATGGATTTCTAATGTAAAAAGTGCTTTGAGTCTCGTTAAGCGCATATACTTATGGCCACATACCAATTTGGCTTGTGGTCCAATGACTGGTGTTAACGCATTTACAAATACGTCGACCTTTTCACCAACGGAATAATCTCTCGGAGCAGAGCCTGGAAGATAGAATGCTTGAGCCCATGGAGTAGAAATGAGAGCCAACGCCGTTAAACATCCTCGTCGCGTCAGAGACATGCTGCGCGATTTGACTGGAGCGCGCGCCGCTTACAAACCTAAGGCATCCCCCAGCGTCTACTTCGTACGTCAAGCTACCCATACTATTCAAAGCCGACACCGCGACATCGAAGGCAATGGCATTTTCATTCCTTCCAACGTGACGAAACTGTTTACTTTCACTGAGACGTCATGCCGATAAGTTTCACCGTTTCCGAGTACGGACGGCGTTTCGTCACAGCACCCTCACTCGGAAACGGGGATAGTAAAGATCAGTGAGTGTTTGGACTGTCAAAGTGCAAGGCTACAAATGTATCCCTAAGGTCGCTAATTTTGAAATAGTGCCCGTCTTATTACATTCAGACCGAATTAGGACATCCACACTTGAAATAGGCGATATCCTTATAATTTCGGACTTGGGACACCTTGATCGTTATTTATTCGAAGGAACTCGCTTGGATAAAGAGATACGATGCCTACCCTTCCTCCCGAAATCTTGGAGAAGATATTCTCGCAGTTACCCATGCATGATCTTACATGTGTTGCCTTGACTAGTCGCCTCTTCTACCATCTCTCCCTTATCCCCCTTTATCGAAAAATCATCCATATTCAATTATTTGGACGAGACGATCAGGTTCACTCGCCTTCAAACAAGTGCCTCGAATCTTTGTCTTTATCGGGAAATGGTTCACAAGCCGTACGTCATTTTGCGGCGCGCGGACACCCATGGCTCCATGAAGTTACGATCGAGATGCTATACCAAGCTCTTTTTTGCATGCAAAATCTTATATCGTTGGAACTCAATCTAGGCACTCTCCCCGAAGAATTGATATTCACTACATCCAATTGCTCGATGCCCTCCTTTCTACCTCATCTCCGCGCCCTCAATCTTCAAGAATACTCATCCAGTATCCATTTATTAACAGGCCGGTCGTTGGAAATTATTCGTATAAGGGCCGAGGGTGACGCTGTCACTTTTTCAGAGCTGTTATCAGCTTTGCGTTTGTGCTCTTCATCACTCACGTCTCTGCAAATACGAGTATCGGCCCCAGACGTGGCTAGTGCAGTTGTAATGGTGGACAAGCTCGCACACTTACTACCATTATTGTCCACGTTCAGTATCACTTTCACCTTCCCTACTCCGCGCTGGACAGAACACTTTTCAGTCAGTGGTACTTGTGCACTCAGGTTTGAGCTCATCTAATGTAATCAACTTCATAGATGGCTATCCAAGAAATTGCAAACCCACTTACGCGTCTAAGATCACTCATCGAACTTGGATTGGCCATCATCCCCGATCTTCAACCCTCTGAACTTGTGAGACCATCGGATTTGAAAACATGTTTTGACTTCATTCATCAGCACATGCCCAGTTTGTGTATCATTGAACTGCAATGGGAAGCGTACAATCTCAGAAATGGGAATTTGGAACGGCTACCGAGACACCATCCACTGATGCGACGAACGTGGCGATATTCGCATGCTTGTCAATTTTAGAGATGAGCATCTAATATACGTGATGAATCCCAAGAAAGTACATAATAATGTCTGCGGTGTTGTGGTAAGACGGTGGTGTGAAGGATTGTGAGAATGCAGCTTGAAGACAAGAGCTGTAGGAAGAGATCCACGGCAGTCGTAGAGGCAATCGCACAAGGAGTGTGGTGTCGTTACAAGGAGGTCGAGGGAGTACGGGGAATCGCAGTTAAGTTGGTCTGTTACGGATACAGCCTTCCAAAGGGGGGTCCATGCCCTTGAAGTCATGATTGCGCTTGTAGCTTGCGAGGTGTACATGAACCTCTTGTCCGTCCGAGAATGTGCGCGCGAATGCTAGTGAACGAACTCGTCTCCGTCGGCAGTAAGCAGCGCATCTTTTGCTTCCTCGTCAGCACCTTTGACCTGTGAAGCATGGATCTTCTGCGTGGATTATGCATATGCATAGAGTTACAGCTTGCATAATGCACACAGTGCGCCTTCACTATGTCTTGCGCAGCTCCGGATGGCCCTGGCCCAGTCTGACGGGACTTCCAACCTGGTCTGACATCCGCGTAGGTAGATTGGAATTCGCCACGAAGGCCAAGTGAGTTTGTCCGCCCCAGATCCGGAGACATTAGTAAAGGGCTGGATAACAATTATACTTACAGTCTTACAACTATATGTAATTTTTTACTTTTCTTGCGCTGCTGCAGGCCTTCGGAAATTTGACGCAAGACTAGGTACCGAGGTATCCCGGGATCAATATCGATCAATATACGTGGCACAACGAGACAAGCGCTCGCCACGTCAGCACCTGCGGAACTGCCACGACGTTGTAACGAGCAAGACCCTAAAGTACATCCCACTCCTTTCTTTCTTTCTAACTACACGTCTCCCTTCGTCAAAACTTACCAATACTATGAGGCACTCTTCCTCTGCGCCATCTCCGTCTTTCGTGGACCCGTCTTCCTTGTCTCTACCCTCACCAGCTTCAGAGGCATCCTCGCCTCAGTCGCCTGCCATTGACCCATCTTTGACTCCATCTGGCTCCACATCTACTCTTGGTCCCCCTCGCAAGCGAGCTCGGACTGAAGCCACTGCCGAAGAGAAACGTGAGGCCCGTGCTCACCGTAATCGTATTGCCGCCCAGAACTCTCGCGACAGACGAAAGCAACAGTTCACACTGCTCGAAGACAAAGTCCGCGCTCTTCAACAAGAGAATGACCAACTACGAACTCAACTACAACAAGAGCGAGACCGTCGAGACGGCGCGGAGAAGGACAAGGAGAATGCTGAGCTCAAAGAGAGGTATAATAATTGTTGTCTCCTGGCTCATACAAGGCTAATAATTAAATCAGGGTTAAATCTTTGGAGCAAGGCTGGGAAACCGTTTTAAAAGCATTACAATCCCAAGGCCTCCCGTCTTCCGCTTTCTCCGATGTACCAAAGAATGAAGGTTCATCATCCTCGCCATCATCTGTCAACGACTCGAATACCCCACCACCACCTTCTACGAAATCCTTCCCTGTATTCATCGGCCCCTCTCCCGTTCTTCTTCCACTGTCTCCTCTTTCCATGTCTGCGTCGGTTATCCATCCTTCTTCGATGTACCAAGGCAACGGTGAGCCCACTCGCCACCTAGCACGGGTGGCGACCGCCGCTTCTCCAGCGGCGTCCCTGCAGCGGGTGGGCATGTCCGGCAAACATCGAACTCCGCCCTTGACAACCAGATGGGATTGTTGTCTTCAACGGCGGCTGAGCACTCTTCGCAAGACATCACTGAGACTTCGGCAGACGAGGACAGCCGCATTGAGGACTGGTTCCGGGAAGTCATGGCATCGACAGACTGCCCTGATCACGACTCCATCACTGATGCAACGTCGTCGTCTTCTGGTGTATATGTTGCTAGCCCTCGTTCAAAGCAAGAAACCTCCTCCGCGGATGTGACTGCTTATGATTTTACCCCCGGATCCATGGGGGTAGAAGAGGGCGATGTGGACATGGACCGGCTTCTTGACTTGTTACCCACCACCGGGGACGAGTTTCAAGATCTACTGGCTTCTGTGATAGATGTTAATCGGGCGTCGGAAGTAGCGTCTAAGGAGGACTGGAATTGGGAGCTTACTCAGCCTCCAGTGGCTGTAGTGTGATACTTCGTGGTGTTCGATCCTTTCTCTTTCCATATTCCTGGTTTTTGCTTCCTATCACTGATTATCTATCTATTCACGTTGTTCCCCTTCATGCCCAACGCTCATGAATCTCTTCCTTTCCCATTATCCTGCACATTCCAAACGTCTTCCTTGCTCTTTTCTGCGTCTTTGACCATTCATTCATGGTTCTGTGCATCCCCTCTCGTCTTTCTGCACTTCCTTCTGAGCTTGTCTCCTGTTTCTGCATTCAAGCGCGTATGCTCTCCCTACGGGTTGTAGGGCTGCGTGTCTTAGTGTAGAGCAGTGAGCGCTTCGTTGTGTTGTGTTGGTTACGTGTGTGGTGGTCACGGTGCACGTACTTTGGTGATGTGTTTCTGCAGACGAAAGTTGCGACGGATAAGCAGTTAGATTGTGTATGGGTTGTACAGGAAGTGAATGTAAATTTACGAGTGTTGTAGGCATGGAGTTTCGTTGTGGACCAAAAAGTCAGCAGTATAAGAGGAAATAGTACCTATTTCAACACTGCGGGCATGTACATGCAGCTAGTTAGATGCATGGTATGATTTCTGGTGTTGAACGTTGAACGTTGAACGTCGAACGGTTCTCGAAGCTTTGTTCGACTGTGGAAGATGTTGCCAATATTTGCTCCGGAATTAATGATCAATCGATTGATCTCCCAGTTTTCCGTGATCAGAATCATTATACACCTAGCAAACGTCAGCGCATCGAATCGACATTCACTCTTTCACGTGCCGTTTTCTTACTTCGAATCGCCAATATCACGCACAACTACTCTCGTATTCACGCGACATTTACTACATGGAATCCTGTCAGGGCTATGCATGTGCCTTGGCACGCACGGAATCGATCAGATCTCCCAGTTTCAATCGAGAATAAATTTCATAGTAGTAGTAGTATCAGGCATTCTACTAGGAGCGTTTAGATACGAAATATTAACTAGCCTGCATGTTGAAGCGCCTAAAGTATAAGCCAATTGGCCAAACGAGGACGTAGCTGTCTCGGAATTGGTATCATAGGTGATGACCCCTGGCGATGTCTCCGTGTTATGACGGATGCATTGTGTTCGGCGGCCTACGACCCGCGGGGCAACTTTCAGCTCAATTACTCCTGTCCTCCTGTTATTGGTATATAAGCAGCGGTATTGACTACTTCTGTCTCACCAACTACAATGACCACCATCACTCCGATCCCACAACCGTAAGTGACCAGACCTTCTCGTTGCCATCTTCGACTTCTTGATCATGCTCTAGACCCACCATCCCATTCCTGGGCAATGTGCACCTGCTGGACAAGGAGGTCAGTCGACGGACGGCAACATAGAACTTTCACTCCAACTGACGCAGTCTATAGGTTCCCATCAAATCATTCTTGCTCCTTGCTAAGGAATACGGCACAATTTATCAGCTCACCCTCCCAGGTCTGTTAATGTGTTTCTAAGCAATCTTTTACGAATTAAACGCATCTCCAGGGCCTCGAACATCCATCTTAGTCTCCAGTATCGAGCTTGTGGATCAGGTTTGCGACCAGAAACGCTTTCACAAAGCTGTTAGGGGTGCGCTTGTTCAAGTTCGCCATCTTACGGGAGATGGTCTCTTCACTGCCTTTCATGGCGAAAAAAACTGGGGTCTCGCTCGTGAGTTCCTTGTACCCTTTTCCTCCCCATCTGACGTGTGTGGCTCAGATCGCATTCTCATGCCCGCGTTTGGACCTGCAAAAATTAGGGGCATGTTCCCTGCCATGACCGACATTGCATCACAGCTGATTGCAAAATGGGAGGTGAGAACCTTTCCTTGAACTCTACTTCTTTACCATTTACAAGTAGGTATCGATTGTTTTAATAGAGGTAACATTATATTACACGCCCGACCATGACATCTTTATTTAATGCTACGCCAGGTTTGGCCCCGAATATATGATTGACCCAACAGAAGATTTTACACGTCTCACATTCGACACAATCGCCTTGTGAGTTGCAGTAGACGATGTCCAAATTCATGAAACTCACAGAGTGTATCAGGTGTGCTATGTCTTATCGTCTCAATTCGTTTTATTCTGCAAGTTATTTTCTTCCCTCGAGATGCAGGATCTGACAATATTTCGTGCACATAGCTGAAGATGGTGCCATTTATCAACGCAATGGGATCGTTAGTTATTTCAATCATGCGCTCCAGGGTGGGCTGTTCTAATTCGAGGTTTTGATTTATAGTTTCCTTGTCGAGTCAGGCCGTCGCTCACAGCGGCCTGCCCTCGTGCAAAACTATCTTGTTCCGTCCGCGAACGCCCAATATGAAGCTGATAAAAAAGCTATGATGGACCTTACCAACGAGAGTGGGTCTTGGGGATTGACTTTATATTCCAATATACTGATACGCCCTATTGTCCTTATGAATAGTCATCAGGAAACGAAAGGAAAATCCAAACAACATAGATGATCTCCTCAATCTCATGTTGACTGCCAAAGATCCCGAGACAGGACTTGGCCTGTCAGATGAAAATATAGCCAACAATTTAGTGACTTTCCTAATTGCGGGTCACGAGACGACATCTGGGTTACTGTCCTTTGCTGTGTGTATCTTATTTAGCTGCTTCCTTCCGTTGTTTCCCCCTGATGGTGTTTGGTCCATCTTCCAGATTAATCACCTGTTAGGCAACCCATCTGCGTACGCTAAAGTCCGTGATGAGGTTGACAAGGTGCTGGGGAAGGAGCCCATCAAGCTAGAGCACCTCAGCAAACTGCCATACATTACCGGCACGTCTGTCAGACTGTTACCTTACAAATATTTTAACATGAAACTGTCACAGCCGTGTTGCGCGAGACACTCCGCCTCACTCCATCTGTTCCAATATTCACAGTTGAGGCCTTCGAGGAGACCATTGTGACTAATGGGGACAAAAAGTATAAGATTCCTGCCGAAACCGCGGTACAAGTATTAGCAGCTCAATTGCATAGAGATACCAAGATCTGGGGGGACGATGTGAGCATAGTCTGTGTGATTGGTTTGCGAGACACATGACTTAGTCTTTTAACAGGCCGATTTTTTCCGTCCAGAGAGAATGTTGGACGGTGGCTTTGAGAGAGCGCCGGCAAGTTTTTCTTTTCCTCCTACAAATTTTGTGGCACTAATTCTAGAGTAGAAAAATGCCTGGAAACCCTGGGGTAATGGCATCAGAGCCTGTATTGGCAGGTATATATGCTTTCTCCTCTCATAATAGTTAAATTCCGATGATCTTGATTCTTGTAGGCCTTTGGCGTGGCAAGAAGCCCTTATCGCCCTTGCAGCTATCTTTCAAAAGTTTGACCTTGTCCCCCATGACCCGTCATACCAGCTTCGTGCAAGTGCTTTTATACACAGCTTATTCCTTTTCTTTAAACATCAGCCCGTTGTCAGCTCAAGTCCACTCTCACAATCAAGCCCAAAGACTTCTATATCCATGCAACCGTACGTGAGGATGCCCCGTTCTCCATCCACACCCCAGCCGCTGCGAAACAAGCTTCACTTAAACCTCATGAGTCCCTGGGAGGAGAGGGTGCTGTGCCGATTTACCTTGCATATGGCAGCAACTCTGGTACATGCAAAGACTTTGCCCAGCGCATTAGTACGGAGGCGCGCGCCAAAGGTATTTGTCAATGGGCACCGCAATATAACTCATTGACATTGCGGCCTAATTCAGGATTTGGCCCTCATGTTGTCACGCTGGACTCAATTGAGTCTAAGATTCCAACCGACGGGCCCGTGATCGTGATAACGGCTTCGTATGAAGGTGAACCTGCCGACAACGCAGCTCGATTTGTGGAGGCATTGAAGCGTGCGACGAAGGGCGAGCTTGCTGATGTGAAATTCGCCGTTTTCGGATGCGGCCATCACGACTGGGTGCAAACGTACCAGAAGATCCCTATCCTCTTGGACACCCTTTTGGCTGAATGCGGGGCTCAGCGGCTGTTAGAACGCATTGCAGCGGATTCAGGTGCTGATGAATTTTTTGACACGGTGCGTAACGTTACCCCTCCCGCAAATCTGTACTGAGTCTGATTCCTCTGGTTGACAGTTTGACAGCTGGGTGCCTTCGCTATGGGAGGCACTTGGAAAGGTTGATCATCTTACCACCCTTCTTACCAAAGAGAACGGTGTACTGAGTCTAATTCCCAGGCGTATGGCAGCAAAGTCGATACTCACAAGGAAGCTGATGAAACACTTTCTGTCGAGATAACGGGCGCGTCGCGAGTTGCTGTCCTGAAGCGAGACGAGGCCTCGGGTCTCGGCTCAGTCATTGAGAACCGCAGACTCACCTTGCCAGGCGTGCCTGCGAAACATCACATCGGTGGGTGTCCCAGCTTAATCTTGTTTGTTTATACTTATTTCCTCTGGCCGATGCAGAGATTGCCTTGCCTGAAAATGTCACCTACCAAGCTGGTGACTATCTTTCCATCCTTCCTAGTAACCCAGTTGGATCTGTGAAGCGAGTGGTCAATAGGTTCGGTCTCCTTCCCGACCAGCAGGTATGTGACCATATGGCACAGGTCTTTCATCAATTTACCAATCACAGATCATTATCAAATCCACAAACGCTACAACGTTCCCAACTAATGTACCCATTAGTGTATCGGAAGTTCTAGCCGGTTACGTTGAACTGTCACAAACCGCGACAAGGAAGAACGTCCAGGATTTGATCAAGCTTAGTTCAGGAGTGACGGCTGACAAGCTTGTCACGCTAGCAGCCAACTACAAAGACGAGGTTTTCAATAAACACCTCAGTGTGCTCGATATTCTTGAGCTGTACAGTGACATTCAAATATCACTCGGCACATTCCTCTTTTTCCTTCCTGCGATGCGTGTCAGACAATACTCAATATCAAGTTCTCCGCTTTGGAATCCGGAACACGTTACCCTGACAATATCTGTAGTCGAGGCTCCTGGTACTTCTGACAAGTCAGAAAAATTTCTTGGCGTTGCATCTAATTATCTGGCAAATTTGCGAAAGGGTGACCGTATCAACGTTGGTGCGTTCGATTATCGACGTCATTTTCTTCTTTTGTGATAAGGGTTCCAGGTGTCCGTGGCTCGGCCGCTGCGTTTCACCTCCCCAGCGATGTGGCCGTACCTGTGGTCATGTTTGCTGCTGGTTCAGGGATCGCTCCTATGCGAGGATTCATTCAAGAACGCGCCATTCAAGCCACCTCTGGCCGCTCAGTCGGCAAGATGACGCTCTTCTATGGGTGCAGATCACCCGACGAAGATTATCTATATGCGAACGATGACTTCAAAGAATGGTTGAAAATCGGTTTTCTGGAGATGAGGCCCGCATTCAGTCGTGCGGTGGAAAAGTCTGAGGGTTTGAAGTATGTTCAAGAGTAAGTTTCCCGGCTTATAGATACGAATACGCTAACGACAAGTCCTAGCCGAGTGTGGCACGACCGAGACAAGGTCTCTGAAGCTTATGAGAATGGCGCCAAGGTTGAACGTTATCTTTCCTGCTTTTCGCTTATTAACAGTCCTCCCCCCCCTTTTAGTTTTATACATGCGGATCTCCAGGTGTCGCAAACGGCATCAAAGGTGTCATTTTCAAGCAAATCAAAACTTCTCTACCTTCATACACAGATGAGCAAGTAGAGTCTGTTTTCGAGCGCATTCAAAGTGAAAGGATGGCAACCGATGTATTCGCATAATAATTACAATTCCCAAATAGGCCGTGATATCGTGTACAGTACCCAGACTCACAGAAAACCTTTCAAAGCTAAGATCGTACAACAGAAGCCCACCTACATATAATTCGATGAATTATACTCCACGCGATCGGAGCCCTCACACTTCTCTCTTACGGATTTCGTTTGTCGTCGTGATTTTATTCGTGATCTGCGTTTGCTTCCAGCGCTTGGACCCCATCGTTGAATCTCCGGAATAACTCGTCTGGTCTTGGCCTCGGCACCCTATCGTGCAATCCGCGTTTCTTCTTTGACAAAGACGTTCTTTGTGATATCCAGTTTCGTGAACGGCTCTAAAGATTCCTTTGGGTCTAAAAGATTAGTCAAGTCACTTCATTCATTCTCGAAGAGCAAGAGCGAATGGCGCGCAAGTAGAGTGGGAAGAGTGAAAAGAGGCAAGCACGCGAGTCGTACTTGCGCGCCAGGTAACTTGACCAAAGTCTCTAGTGACCTATTACCGGGTGCTGAATGACTGACAGTAACATGGACGTGACCAAGGCGTACCGTAGTTTGAGCGTGCGTGAATGCGACATCACAATATGCTGAAGGGGCAGCGAGGGATCTGAAAACATGCACATCTGATAGGATGTGTAAGGGACGCGACGACAGTTCAACATGCTATTAACACCGGAATGAGCGCATATACGACCGAAGCGTAACTTTGCCAGAACGGCCGCTCAGTGTCTCACAATACCGCTTGTTAAAGAGCGTGTTAAAAACAGGACAAAGGCAATGCTTCCGAACCTTGTGCTGCTTAAATAGCAGCGACATTCATTACAGCCGCACTTAGGTGGCACGCGTTCTCCACAAATTTGCGAACATTCTTTTCTTGTTGCAGCGTACAAGCGTTCTTCTCCTTCTCACAGCGGACCTGCACCCACGACGCTGGGGTGTTGTTCAACATATTGTCAAGGGAGACGTGCATAGCCTGTCAAGATAAAAGCAGGCACAAGTGCTGACCGAGGGATGAAAAGCTGACAGGGAGATAAAAGGCTGACCCTAGATGCACGCAGCGGTGTGGACAAGTGTACGAGTTAAGGCCATTCCCATGATTATCTGCAACTATATCCCTGCTGCACCGTGAGCCGCACCAATGCTTGAAAGTTGAAAGTTGACATAGCCACGCAAGTCAGAATTACATAAGAGTTATTATGTATGCGGGTTTCGCGACGCGTAGCGCCAGAGAATGCAGCCGAGCGCTCGAAGTAATGTCGAAGTGAGCTAGGCGACAATCAAACGACATGAACCACGAACACCATATGCATATGCCCAGCGAGCATGGAGGCCACGGAGGTGGAGACATGGATATGGGTTCGAAATGTGCTATGAATATGATCTGGAACACTCAAATAATAGGCACGTCTTCGTCCCTCTCTATGTACAACTCGTATTTGTGACCTCTCAGCCAGACACATGCATTGTATTTCCTCAGTGGCACATTACCTCCAACACTTCCTTCGTCTTCTCCTTCTTTGCCATCGTCGCGCTGGGTGTTGCTTATGAATGGCTGCGAGACTTCCAGAAGCGCGTTGACATTCGTGTGGCGGGTGACCTCCGCGTAAGACTGCCCAACGAGGCTGCGGTGAGTGCGGCTAGCACATCACGGGTGCCAAGTGAGGAGGATAGTTTGTTGACAGATCAGTTCAAGGGCCGCAAGATGTACGCGTCGTTCGGTGCTCTCCTTGAATATACTTGTGCCGGCTGATCGATGGTGTGTTACAGCGTCGCGGTGCCGCCGCTCGCCCGGACATACCGAGCTGTCTTGTATGGCGCTACAGTATTCTTGTCGTTCTTCCTCATGCTTGTCTTCATGACATACAATGTTAGTGGATCTTCTTCTCATCATGTAGGCATGTATGACAGATCATAACTAGGCATACCTCATTCTCGCGGTCGTCATGGGTGCTGCTCTTGGCCACTTTATCTTTGGAGGTGAGATAGATCCGAACGCTGTCCTTTCAGGTGCTGCTGGCGGCAAAGGAATGGCCTGCCACTGAAGTTTAGATCCTTGCTGTGATTCTTTCTATCCAACTCATTTTTTCCTCATTTACTTTTGTTGTATACACAAGTATTATCGCAATTGTTCTCTACGAATCACAACATACATCAAGTATCAAGGTGACTCCCTATCGCTGGTCGCCACATGCAATCTAGTACCTGTATAGTCACCATTTTTTTTGAGGGTATTCACCAAAGCAGATAGGACAAACAAACATTAGGACCTAGCAATAAGTCAGCTTGTACTTTGATTATAGCAGCACGGACGCACATCTTATAGTGAACCTCTGTCTTTTGTGTTTTATCCACCGCAGCCCCAGCTTCAGGTTCCACCTCATACTCAAATGTGATATCCAGGTCGCGGTTATTCCTTAGATTCGGAGCGCATGTAACGAAACCTCGTACATTTTGGCCTTCAGACACTGTCAGCGTTGAAGGTGTATAAAAGACGGTTTGCCTATATATCAACTTAGCATTTAGACAAATCGAAGGAAGGTCAACCGAATCGCCTTACTTCCAATGTGTGTACTTGGCGTGAGGGCCAGTGCTAAATTTAACCTTCTTATGGGTGCATTCGAAGGATATGTCGAACCAAGCTAGGAATGCATGGATATCTGCCATAGGCGTCAGCCGGTAGTCAACCCCTTACTTGGAGCGATACGAACAGTCATTTCGGGTCGCTTGGAGAGTGAAAGGTGCGCGGAAGGTCAGGTCTTCTTTTCTGGCGGTTCGCAGATCAATGTGCTATAATGGTACCTTCAGCATACAAGAATGAAAAGGATAGATCCCAATGCCGCACCTTTAAAGCGTAAGGGTTTGTCACTACAGCCTTCAACTCCACGGTATCAACAAGTGGCTCTCGCAACGCGATATCCTTGATACATGAGTAATCAAATCCATAAACATTGTCCCAGACTGTTAGAGTGAGCAATTTGAACCACATTGGCCCTATCACACCAAAGAAACTCACAGTTGATTTTTTCGTCTTTGTACTCCTCGTCCTCGATGGCCGCAAGGTATATGGTGGCGGTATCAGGGAAGATCATACCTCCCGGAGCAAGATACTTGTCACGAGCGAGAAGAACGGTATCAAGCATGGATTCATAAAGCAGGAAATAGCCCATCCACTCGCTGACGATGATGTCGAATTGTTGAAGCGGCAGCTCTACGTCCTCAAGTTTACCCTTCACGAGGGTGATTCCTTGGAACGACGAAGCGAACATACACTAGTGTTAACCATTGTTTTTCTTTATTGTTGTTCAAGTAAAAACTCACTGTCCGCAAAGCCATTGGCTTCAATGATTTTTTGTGCCTGGTCGATGATGTTCGACATATCAATCTTGATAGATATTAGTACAAAATCTACCCGGACAGAACATATTATGCAACATTACCCCAACGACTTTCTTTGCTCCGGCCTTCGCGGCAAACATACTTAAGATACCCGTGCCACATCCAACATCCAAAACAGTCTTGTCTTTGAACAAATGTTCATTGTTATACATCGCATTCCGGTACGAGCCCGTGCGGACGGTGTCTTTCAACATCTCTTCGTGAATACCTGCAATCACGTCGCATCTCGCATCAGCCCAGCATACCCATAAGCCCGCAGACCACGAGAAGTCAAAGGACCCACCAAAATGCGCGTACGAGTCTGCGTAGCTTTACAGAGTCGTTATCAGAGGGGCGAGAAGTGAGCAGAAATGCGAGGGTGGGAGTGCTGACTAGTCCCGCGAAGTCATGTTCGCAACAGGTGGCTCGACGTCCATCTGTACTCCATTTGTAGCGGGCTGGTGCGTTGAAGGGCCTGCGACAGACATGAGGAAAGAGAGATGAAGCGTAGGGGATGGTGGAGGTGATGAAAAGAGTATCCTTTCCACAGACTATGTTGAAACGCGCGTCTGCGAAATTTTGTCGGGCCTTGAAAATTCTTCTGCTTTCCTTTCCTCTGCTTATGCACTATGGGTCACACTTCCTCTGGTATGACTTGAGCCTGCACAAGGCTTCGATATCAAACTTCTGGAGAGAATATTACATTTTCCAAGAATGACCTATAGCGGGCCGTGACCCGAATTGTCGAAATTACGATAGACTAAATCTCGTTTACTGCCCGCCGCTTTTTCAGCCAATTCTTGAACACTAGATCTTGAATTGAGCATCCTAGCGCGGCCGACACGCCGAAAGGAATGCTATGTAAAAAGGGTCAGTTCTATCTACCACTACCTGGTGTTACAAAGAACAAAATACCTGTTACCAATTTGCCGATAGTACTGGTGTCAAAAACGGTGTCAATGACACGAAGCATTAATGACACAAAAGACTCTAGCATGAAACAGAAGGAACCTACCTCATCGACATTATCTGTGACCGAGTAAAATGTAAAGTCGTCCGGAAAGCCTTGCGCCCTAGCATATTCTCGCACTGTAATGATACGTTTACACTATATTGTGCGGTATTAACTTTGCAACACAAAGAAGAAGAAGAAACAATTAGACTCACAAATGGGTGTAATATTTGACTTTGCTTTGCGACGGGCCCCACGTTCGTGACAACTGTCCTGGAAGCGGATAAATAATTGGAAATGGAAAGTTCTTGACAAACACACTGGAAGTAGCCATCAGGATTCAGGCGGGTGTATGCACCTGTTTTCAAAAACGTTTTTAGCCATTAGCCGAAAAATCAGTGCGTTAGTACGGACTTACCACCCTGGAAGCCAGCCATTGCCTTGGCCGAAGTAGGGCCACGTAGACTCCAATCACGTTTCTCCTGATTAAGATCTAGCATTTACCGACCGCCTTTAATGATCCAAGGCGAGAATACATCAAATGGCTCACGGCGGTAATCCGCCCCCCGAGAAAAGGGGACGTCGCAAATACTGCATACACTGTTACTAGTACGTGCCAAAGAAAAAATATTATGCGTACTTTTCAACTTGGTTCATAGGAAGATGTTTCGTATAATGTTGATAGGAAATGTCGGTCGATAAAATCAAGTTCTTCCGGAGACGCCATTGATATGCATTTACAGATGGTGTGACATATTGAAAGTCAACATCATCTATGCCCCAGAGTCCGTCTGAACGACAGGTTACAGTCAAGAAGCGTTCAGCACGCTTTTTGTCTTCCGTCGTCAACTTCTTGGGGCTTTTCCTGAAGGCGCACTGAATCACAACCAACCCTTCACAGGAACGATCAAGAAGGACTTTACCAATCAAATTGTGGCAAGTCAGATAAAGTCTCCGCGACAGTGACAAGTTCGTGAAGGGCTCGACCGCGAGCGACATTCGTGCTAACTTTGAGGCCTTGCCCAAGCCTAAAATTCCTACCTTTGGGTTGCTGTTGTTCATTGAATGCATGTGTTGGTTCGGGAAACTGAAATTGGCCCCAGATAGGCTGTGTCGCGACGATAAAGAAGCGGTCTCGCGTTTGAGGGACACCGAACGATCGCGCATGCATAATCTGACTTGAAACATTATATCTGGCACATCGTATCAGTTAAAGAATGTAAGACAGTAGATGACCTGCCCCAGAAAGTGAAGGATCCTGCATGCAACTAAAATGAGAACTTCAATCGAGTAATAAAAGATCCATCTAACTTGAGACACAATTTCAATTCCCCAGCTTGGATATCATAAGTATCCCGGTGTAATTTCCACTGCAAAAACCCTGGGACCGATTCCATAATAAAAAATGCTGGTCGAATTACGTCCACGAATGAAAGGGTCGTGAACACCGGGCGTTTCTGATCGGTCTTATGTCTGTTCAGTGTAGAATCATTTTGACTGGTGGCGATAAGTGAGATAATTGGGCATAAACAATGGGATATGTAGCGCACCAAGGCGGACCTGAATAAATAAAGTCAATTTTGCCACGTTCTAATCGATGCTCGCGTCCTTTGGCTACATCACGCAGGACTCGATTAGCATCATCCGTAATAATGACTGCATCTAATGGAAAGTTTTTTCTAGAGTGACAGGATTAGGGAGAATTTGAAAAGGACATGTATCCTCGAACCTGGTCGTTTCCGCAGCGCTGGGGTCTATTTCAACCCCAAATACGGTCTGCATAGAGCAGCCCTCTGCCAAGCCGAGTCCAAATCCCCCAATGCCAATAAAGGGATCGAATGCACGCAGCTTTTGTTCGGAATAGCATTGAACTTTCAGTTCATGCATATGTTCCTCTTCATGGTAACAAGAATGACACATTTTCAAGTTCATTGAAGGGAGTGGCGTGAGTGGAGAATCAAGGGACGTGGCTTGAGACTGAACATAAAAGCAATCGGGGTGGTTTTCAATCCAAGCACAATCCTTCAACTCGTATTCAGATATATGAATTACTTGGCAAGTGCCAATGACTGAGATGGCTTCCACTGTCTCTTTTACTGATGTGAGAAAGAGGGCACGCTGGTATGAAACAGTTGAAGTCAAGAAAGTCGGTCATGAAAGATCAGTACTCACTTCAGCAAAGTAACCAGGTCCTTTTCTTTCGCGTTCCCTGCCTAACTTGTGGACTTGAACTTTAACAGCCTCCTCAGAGCAAATAAACCCGATAATTTGACCAATGGAGCAAGTCAGTTCAAGTTGAGAACTAGCTTCATAACGAATAAAGTCATATTTGTGATATTCGCGGGATCGGATTGTGCTTCTGATACTGGATTTAAAAGTGGATAAGGGTGCCTCACGTGCTTCACACAATTGGCATGTGCGAGGTGACACAAGCACCTGTTCATCTGTGACTTCTATGAAGCCGGCGGGATGTTTACGATCCCATGCAGAACTGAAACTATAGGTATATAACAGTTTTGAAGAAGGTTTTAAGACTCACGAATAAAAATAAGAATCCTTGGCAGGCCATTGTTCTCTGGCATGTTCGTCCAAGGATATTCTCTTAACTTTACACTTTGAAATAATACAGTCGCTTGAAATGTCCTGGCACCCATCAGCAATCGAAAGGAATAGTTCCTGGCCATGTGAAAGTTCTTCAAGAATTGTTTTGGAGCCATGAATAAACCAACGTGCATGGAAGTTCTTTCTGCGTGAGTCAAAAAAAAGAATCTGAGCAAACCTACACAGATCGTCTTATTAAAGGGTACTCATTGTACTATAGGAATGGAATACACTGTACCGTATGTCAGAGTCAGACACCTCAGTGATATCACCCTCATAGACTATCACGAAATCTCCAGGCTGAGAGTTAATTCCATAAGTAAGACGAGCGAGGCAATGGACATCACTTTACCTTGTACTTTGTTGTACTTTTGAACGGTTGTGTCTGCGGCTGCTCTCGAACGAGTAGCTCTTCCTTCAGAAATAGTGGGGATTCACCAACAATGGTGAACGTGCAGTCAAAAAGCGATGCTATCAACGCATTTACTGTTGGCGTGATGGTAGACGAAGCTTCTTTGACTGGCTTTTTCTGTTTCTGTTTCCGTTTCCGTGGAGGCGGTACAATCTGGACTGGGCGAAGTGGCAAGCGAGAGGGGGGGGGTGTCGCACTGTGTTCAGACAGGATATCGTCTTCAGCGTTGAAGGGCTCTTGCAGTAAAACGATAAGAGGGGCTTTCTTGATGCTATTCCAATCAATCTTAGGCTCTGGAATGGCAACAACAATATCACTGAGCTCTGTAAGTGTATATTGACACTGTCATGAAGATTGGTGTCTCCTCATCGCACAAAAAAAAACGGCACGGAACTCACGGACAGGAAGTCACTCTTATTCCAGCATCTACCCAGTAGAGGATCTTTAGCCTCAGGAGATGCCAGTTCAAGCAGAAAATCAGCTTCCGTTGTTTTCCGATCTTTCAGAATACATCGCAAAACAAGACGCAGGAGCATCTCCTTACGGTAGAATGGAAGGAACAATGCACTATATATCGACGCTGGAGCTCCAAGAATGTACCATGAGTATTGCGTCCTAACCCAAATCGAGCTAATCGTATATTGGATTAGATACTATTGTCGATAATAATGATAAAATTACGCACTCTCGATAGATATCTAGTGAGTATGTCAGGATAGTGCTGGTCCTGAAAAAAATTCCATCATCGGGTTCAAATTCTCGTGCATCCACCTCATCCTCGTCCTCGTCTGCGTCAGCTACAGCGAAACCAAATGCCTCGCAAGGTTCGTTGCTTTCCCACAAACACGATAATGAGACAAGATCCCGGGTGACAGCATCAACGATAAAGAAATTCTTTAATATTCTCACTAGGGTGACTTCAGTATCTTCAGGATCCAAGGTCTTTTCATTTAAGAGCGAAGTTGGGATGCCGTTTTCAGTTTCCGAGAGATAAGAACCTTCCAGGGGGAACTGAAAATTGTGAGCACTAGGACTCTCCGATAGTCGATCGTCGATGTCGCCGAATACGTCCATGACGTCTGTGTAAATTCGTCGTGATATTTTGCACGTTCAACCGTTAGCAGCTCGAGTAGATCGACCAAAATGCGCCGCTGTATTATTAATAGAGATGCTCCATATGAAATCCAAACTAACCTATGCCCAACACTTTATGGTATCATACCCGTCGGTGAAGAAGTTGTGACGAGTGGGCGCTAACGCAATGTTTCAAATTTTAAATAAATAAACTCATATTTCGTCTTTCGCTCACCAGTGACTTCAATGCCTGTCGATTCGCCTGCTTTATTAATATCCACAGGTACGCTCTCAGCAGCCTCTGAGATTTAACGAAGGCTAGTCAATGAATACTGAAACAGGGTGGCACGACGGACGCCTGTCCAACCTCAGGTTCGCTTTAGAAGTAGTCTTTTACTATCTTCCAGGAGTTAGCGTAATACTCTTCGTTGGTGACGCTCGCGGTATGGGACAATTTGGCATCTAGAATGCATTATTTGGGCTGTCTCGGGCCAAGCGTCCATGGTGCTGTGGCCGGCTCCCGAGCAATGCGGCCACCAATGGTCAGCATGATGGCCTAAAGGCCTATTGTAAATCCACCTCAAAAGGCATTCAGGGCGTCTCGAGTTTGCTTTCTGGCATCAATTGTATCAGCAGGGTCATCCGAGGATGCGGAGGACAAGACCTCCGTTGGAACCGGTAAGTGCTTATGCTGGTGTCACCTAAATAATTTTGACTGTCATGCGTCTCAAGACCACTTTGACGACTGGGGCCGATGGGTTTGAACGGTTTACGGTTACTTTACATAACGATTGTTCGCCTGAGGACGCCGAAGGTCACTGCCTTCTGTCAAATGCATCTCCACATAAGTGAAGGTTTAGAATGGTCCCAGGAACTTGCTTTTCTTAGGCTTCTATCTCGGAAATCCGTGTTTTAAGCTGTGTTTTCGCCATCACGAATGACAAGCAGGCTGCCTCACTCCTTGGTGCAGTAGATATACACAACAGCTATTATTAATCGCGCACACACTCCCTCAGTGCACCTCCCTCCACTGTTCGGTCTTGTCCATCAATGTTGCCCACTTTCCACCGCTCCATTTCTTGACTCTGTTCTCCCACTCGTCTGGCAGCACAGCTTTGATCCAGGCCAAATAGGAGACAATGAATATGTCAGCCCAAGTAGGCTCGTCCCCCCCAGCGACAAAATCGACACCGGGTCCGTTCTTCTCCATAATCGCTGCGACTTGATCAAAGGCCTCATTGAGCGCCTTCCAATGTGCATCTCTAACAGGTCCTTCGGGGCTGAACTCCTCAAGTTTCTTGTTGTACCACTTTTCCCTGGTCTCTCGAAAATATACTTTGCTGCGTTCATCGAGTACTGCATGTACGGCTGGAAGGAGAAGCGGAACGAGACGCAAAACTGCGATGCTCCAAAACCATTCCATGAAAACGTAGTCGCGCGCTCTACCTTTTTGTGGGAATACGGGCCGGTCAGGATATTTGGCTTCGAGGTACTCGGCGATGGCCAAGGAGTCAGCAATGACCACTTGAGTGCCGTTGCTGGTATCTATAATGGCTGGTAGGGTGTAGAATGGCTTGGAAGGATCGTCTGGTTTGGTGCCGGTAGGAGAGCAGCCCAACTTCTTGAGTGTGGGCTCGATATCGGGATAAGATACCCAGGTTGTTTTGTATGGAATGCCTTTGTAATTGAGTAGAATCCTATAAGGAGATAAGAAGCGATGAGCTTTAAGGAAATGCGATTGACGCATACCTGGTTTTCCATGTATTAGCACTCCTGATCACATACAGGTCAGTGTTCAGTGCTGTGTTTTCTATAATGGTCGGTTTCGTACCATGCTTGGGGATCTAGCACAGCTGGAATGTCAAGCAGTGTAATAGCAGGCTCTGAGGACATGGTTACGGTCTAATATTCGGATTACTTAGCACCTCTTACGTCACAGCGGGCCGAACGGCCTTACATAACGTTACGAGTTGAACTCATCGACGTGCCCAGTGTTGTACTTTTGCTGTGCTCTACATATCTGCCCTGTAGCACCAGAAGCTAGTTTAAGAGGTGCGAGTGACAAAGTACACCCTTGTGAGAACGCACCATGGCACTTGACACGCCGAGGGTGCCGAGCCCAGATTAGAGCGACGTGGGCATCAAATGTGCTTTAAGACGATTCTTCCCGCAGCGCAGCAGGGGTGCGCACTATGGTCGTGGGCCGATGTGGGCGATGTCAAGATGAGCGGGGGAGCGACCAGCATGTATAATGTAGATTGAAGCGAGTCGAATTATTCGTCGTGGGTGGAGGAGAAGGCTAGCTCTAAGATGAGTTAGAAGAAATTGCATTGATCGACAACGCCAATTTTGCAAATTTGAACGTCGGCGGCTGTTTGGCGCCAATATGCCTGTCCAAAGTGCCTTTCCGTTGAATGGCCACTCTCTCCGCTCTTCCCCTCTCCACATTCCCGCTTTCGTTCCACAACGGACCCTACGACGACCAGCCTCTAGATATTGTGCCTAGGCAGTCCACATTCTTAGCTTCGGGGCATGCTGCGACAGCTGCGCCCACGCGATGAAGGCAGTGGAGGGAGCAGTGGCGTCGTTCTCAACATGACTTTGTCAGGGGACGGCGTCTGGAACGCGTGAGTCTGGGCCATACACTTTCGTCTTTATGTAACAACTTCCCCAGAATCTACTCGATCCGAACGTTTGTTGGCGAGAACCAACAATCGCTCATGCTGTCTGTCGACACTGGCTCATCAGATATTTGGCTTGCATCCAACACCTGTTCAACTTCTGAATGTTCCTCTGCACACACGACCCTCTACGACCCTTCCGCTGCTCAGCAGACTGGTGATTCTCTGAATCTTACATATTTGTAAGCGTGAATGCATATTTGGCGCATACGCCGTTGACTGTCTGCAGGCAAGGTTCCGCATCAGGACCCATTGTATGGGATACCTTCCAGCTCGGCCCTTATATCATTCCATCTCAGGCATTAGTCGCTGCCCAAGAAGTGTCAAACGAACCACTCTCTTCTGATTTCGTCGGTTTATTAGGTCTTGCCTTACCTCCAAATTCGCAAATAGCAAGGATTATCCCCCCAACAGAGAGCAACGCTCCTGATGGTGCCACTATGCAACAGAACCTGTTCGGTCTCACCCCCGTCGACACCGCACCCGAGCAGCGCTTCTTTGGCATCTCCCTTGAACGACCAGGTAGCTCCCGTATTGCATCTCTTCTCTCTATTGGAAGACACCCGTCCGACCTTGTGTCGGGTTTCGATCCATCTGATGTCGCCTTCATCGATCTCATCGCATCTAACGTTGGTGATACGTACTGGCGGGTGCCCATCACTTCTATAACTGCCTGGGTTAACAGCGAGGCGAGACCTATTACGCTGGGCAATAGTAAGGCTATATCTTCGTTAAACACACCCGTTGCAATCGTGGATACTGGCGGGTCGGTGATCCTCACAACCAGGGACATCGCTAACGGGATATATGGTGCCTGGGGGATTGGTCCAGGGCAGGATGGAAATTGTGAGTTCTTTAGTTATAATGCATGAAACTGCACGTTCAATGGATGTCGCACCTCATTCAGACTACGTTCCATGCACGACACCCCTCAACATGACGATTGGTCTCGGTCAGCATCCACCCATTCCTTTGCACCCTCTGGATATCACGGCGCCACCCCCATTTTCCTCAGCGTCTTCAAACCCGACCACTTGCCTTGGTGTTATCCAAGCCTCCGACAGTCTCGGGACATTGACGGACATGGTGTTGGGTGTACCCTTCATGCGCAATGTCTATACTGTACTTTCCTCATCCTCCAGCAGCAATGCCTCTTCCCCTTCTCCTCAAGGATCGAATTTTCCACGGCTAGGACTTCTCTCTTTAACTGACCCTACTACAGCTCTGGCTGAGTTCCATTCTGTGCGTGTCCTTGGGCAGCCCCTGGACCCTTCAGTCAACCAGCCTACACATGAGCAACCCGTGACTGTTGGGAAGAAACTCAGCGTTGGCATTACCGTTCTCGTCGGGATAGTAGGTTTCTTCGTCGCCTGTGGGGTTCTGTTTGCCATTCGATGGTGGATCCTGCGGCGAAGGTTCAAAAAGGCTGATGGAACCGAAGATACTTTGGGCTGGGGACAAAAGAAGCAGAGCCGAGACGGCGAGCCCGACGAGGACACGCTTCGCACTCAAAAATGGGAAGAAGGCAAGAAAAAGGGCTTGTTCTACGCTGAAAGCAGCACGGGGAGCGACTTTACACGCGTCGATCAGGCGTGGGTACTCGATGAACGTGCCGCGCGGCAGAAAAAGGAGGATGATAACGCACACGCGCAACTGCGTCCGCGCTCTCAATCGCCTATTGGCTCCCTGGGATCAGACGCAGATGTCGGACATGCAAGCCATAATGTGAAGCAAATCATGTCAGACGTGGATGGCTGGGGAGCGTTGCCACAAGCGTTGCACGTACGAACGGCCAGCGAGATGGCCGTCGATTCCACGGGCGTTTCAGCAGTTCCACTCCTCGATGAGGGGGAGAACAGTCCGTGGGCTTCGGACTCAAGCCCAAGCGTTCCGCCCATGAGCAGTCATAGACGATCCGCATCATTAGCTTCGGTGTCGTTCTCAGGCGATCTCGGGATGGCAGGTGTTGGCACACGAGGCTCTGTTGCTGGCAGCGGAAAGCGGGTGCCTCGGTCGCGGGAAGCGCGCACAGCGTCTGGGGGTTCTATTTCCTCCTTGGGGACCAGCCGAACCTTCAGTGCAGAGGTAGGACAGGTTCTGCAGCAGGTGGACGTTCCTTGGCCCACAGAACCCGAGCAAGGGTGACCCGACACCGCGCTATCGCCATTTTTTGTCTTGTATCCGTATTCGCCTTCGTTTTCACCGCGCCATATTTCCTCCCTGGCTTTAGTCTCTTGTCCCACGCCCTACACATCACGACTTAATGGACTTTGCCTCATCCTTTCGTTTTGACGCTCCCTGCACATTTCCCCATCACTATCTGCACTCCCTCATCTCGGACGGTACTGCCCCCCTCATGCATCTCACTTTATCTCCCGACAGCAGGACGATTTTCCTGCGTCTGCTAGTTCTATTATTGCATCGTCATTTTTGATTGGATCCTGGGCGGATGGATCAGGATGGATCCTGTGGACATTATTCGCTCATTTCGTTCTGCTTCTTTTCGATGTGTTGCTGTAGTGTACAGTAGATCGTGTTTTCTTCCTGCTTACTTATCATATTGTATACTACATATAAGCTTTACTAAAATGAAGATGATTCAGACTGAAATCGGACAGAAATTTAGAGGAATGTCCGACAACTTGAGCTTGAGCATTGAGGCTATGAAGTATGGTACGATTTGACGAAAATGAATGCAACCTGTTATGAAAGATATGAGCCAAAGATCGAAATACGCAGTAGACCTAAAACGAAAAATGGTATTTTTACCTACAGGATTCTTGTCGAGTTCATATCATACACAGCCTTTGGCCTTAAACCAGGCGAACTTATTATCTAACGCTTTAGTCAATCTGCATGATGCAAAGACGTTCCGCTGCTATCAGGCCCTAGCGATTGCGCGATGAGACGACGTACTCGAACTTGTGGCACTACTCTGTCCTAGAGATGGAAAGGTCGACAGTTACTCAAAGTACTTCGACGGAGATGCCTGTATCAGCCGCTCTGGGCGCCCCGATAAGGATAAATACGCAATGCGCGGCGCGGTATGTCACGTATTGTCACATGTACTGTGATGTACAGCGAGCAAGCGAGATCCCCGTGCGCTCCATAAGCAACCCGGGAGCACGATCTGCAATCCATAGTCATAAACCACGGTGAATCTGAAGCCGAGCAAGCACCCTGATTGGCGCAGCTTAGCTCTATCGGGGACCATGGAACTGAGTTGTCCCTGGGCGAGATTTTAGATGCATATGGCTCTGCGTAATAGGTATTTGTGTGCTCTTGTTAACTGCGATTTCTGTAAGCCTATAACATTCTATGTGCTTGATTTGCTCACTTTCAGCGCGTTTTTCAAACATTATCCCACCAGCCACAAGCAAGTCACTCACTCATTATGGTTTCCAGCGCCAATAATGCCACCATTCCCCCAGGCCACCATCTCGCTGCCATCCTCCCCTCTAAGGGCTCCGCCCTCGAAGTCATCCACCGCCCCACTCCTATCCCAGGTCCCAACGAACTCCTCATCGAAGTGAAATCTATCGCGCTCAACCCGATCGACTTTTATCAGCGCGACTTCGGCCTCGCCGTTGCCTCCTACCCCGCGGTCATAGGCTCGGACATTGCGGGCACCGTCCTCTCCGCAGGCTCCTCAGTACCCTTTGACGCTCCTAAACCAGGGACCCGCGTCGCTGCGAAGGCACCCTGTTTCGCCATGAAAGGCGCTCCAGACTATGGCGGCCTTCAGGCGTGCGTGCTTATTCCTGCTGAGAACGCGGTACCACTGCCGCAGAGAATGGGCTTCAATGATGCGAGTTTGCTTCCGATGGCAGTTGCTACGGTGTGGGCTGGTTGGTACACCATAGGTCTGCATCGTGACACGACGTACACGGCTGCCGACAGGAAGGGGATGCTAGTATGGGGTGGGGCAAGCAGTATCGGCAGTGCGGCGGTGCAGGTTGCGAAGTTAATGGGATTCTACGTTTATGCCACGGCGAGTGAGAAACACCATGAGTATATCAGGAGTTTGGGAGCGAACAGGGTGTTTGACTATAAGAGCGAGGACGTGGTGGAGAGTATCGTGAAAGCAGCAAGAGAGGATGGAGTGGCGATTCAAATGGGGTACGATGCAGTCGGCCAATTGGAGTCGTGCTTGGAGATCTTGAAGGAGTTGAAGGAGGAAGGAGTGGCGAAGTTGGCATCGGCAGTTCCTTTGAGGGAGGATTCGCCAAAAGTGGAGGGCGTGGAGGTGAAGTTTGTTGCGGTACCGACGAATGAGAAGGAGAGGACGGAGTTCTTCCGATTTGTATATGGGATGTGGTTGAAGGAGAAGTTGGAGAAAGAAGAGTTTGTGCCGAGTCCAAAGGTTCAGGTAGTTGAGGGAGGCTTAGAGGGAGCACAGAAGGCGTTAGATGTTTTGAAGAAGGGTGTCAGTGGTATGAAGCTTGTGCTTGAAGTTTGAGTGGGCGATACGTGTAGAGATATTGGGTGCCATAGCTAGTCTTACAGGGCTTTGTGGCTCAAATCCCAGGCAGAGAGATCTGTGTCTCGAAGTACTGGCCTTCATTGTCACTTTCTCACTCACATCGAAGCTTCCTTTACATAACGCATCATCCCTCCTTAGTATATCAATCGTAAATGTAAAGAAAATAAACGGGCATCTGGGTGGAAGCCCTTATGTAATTACCCACTGTCCGCCTAACAGTGCACCTCCAGCTTCGAGTAAGGCAAGTTATTTGCTTTCATCTGGAGTTGTATAGCTAGTCAACTTGTATGACGCAAAGACTTTCCGGCTCCAGCAATGCTGTGCCAGGCAAACCGATGGGCCTTGAATCCGGCCCTTGATTGATTCAGAGTCGACGGTAGTACTTCCTGCTATTAGTACGTGGTTCCGGAGAAAGAGAAAGATGACTCTGACTTCCGTTTGAGTTATAGCTCAATTCAACTTCGAGATAACTCGGGTAGATCTATGCAAATAAGAGTAAACAGATACTTGGCGAGAGGTGTCGCGCGCAACGTCACGCAGTCACGGTATTATCGAGTACTTGAGCGCTGGTAGATTCTTATCACCCGACCTACCTGCCATGGTTTGACGTGCTCTTTCGACTTCCTCATCGACCCCCGCCAAATAGCGCAATATCACAATTTCCAATCCATAACCACAAACCAAGGGGAATATGAAGCCGAAGGAGCAGTCTGATCAACGCATTGCGTAGCTCTGATGCCGGAATATACTCATTCCGAGGCCAGATGTAAAATTCGTTTACGATGGGTAGTATGCTCCTATATCGAAGACGTATAAATTCCCGCAATGTTCTTTTGTGAACTTACTATAAGATTATAATTCGGTTTATTTTTGCTAGACTCATTCATTCCAAGGCACTTTCAATACTTCATCCACCAAAAACAAAAACACTCACCTATTATGTCTACTGCTGTGGATACCTCTACTCCCTCAGGCCAGCACCTTGCCGCCATCCTCCCCTCAAAGGGCTCCGCCCTCAAAGTAACGTACCGCCCAACTCCCACGCCAGGTCCGCACGACCTCCTCATCGAAGTAAAATCCATCGCACTCAACCCGATCGACGTTTATCAGCGTGAGAGGGGCTTCGCCATCGCCTCTTACCCCGCAATCTCAGGTTCCGACGTCGGGGGCATCGTCCTCGCAATCGGCTCTTCCGTGCCTCCTGACGCTCCTCAGCCTGGCACCCGCGTTGCTGCCTACGCGCCGTGTTTCTTCGTGAAGGGAGCCCCAGATTACGGCGCCTTTCAGACACGTGTGCTTGTCCCCGCTGTGAATGTGACACCACTGCCAAAGGGGATGAGCTTCAATGAGGCGAGCATACTCCCCATGGCGGTTGCGACGGCGTGGTCCGGGTGGTACTCCATAGGTTTGCCACGTAACACGGCATACACGGCGGCGGACAAGAAGGGAATGTTGGTCTGGGGTGGCGCGAGTAGTGTCGGGAGTGCCGTAGTGCAGATCGCGAAGTTAATGGGGTTCCGCGTTTATGCGACAGCGAGTGAGAAACACCACGAGTATATCAAGAGTTTAGGGGCGAGTAGGATGTTTGACTATAAGAACGAGGACGTTGTGGAGAGTATCGTGAAGACTGCAAAGGAGGATGGGGTGACGATTCAGATGGGGTACCGAGCGATTGGTGAGTTGGAGTCGTGCATGAAGGTCTTGAAAGAGTTGAAGGGAGAGGGTGTGGCGAAGCTGGCGTCGGCAATTCCTTTGTGGAATGATCCGCCAACGATGGAGGGTGTGGAGGTGAAGTTTGTTGCCCCGCCGGCGGATGACGCGGCAAGGACAGAGTCCTTCCACTTCGTCTTTAGGGTCTGGCTGAGGGAGAAGTTGGAGAAGGGAGAGTTTGTGCCGAGTCCGCATATTCAGGTGGTGGATGGTGGTTTGGAGGGGGCAGACAAGGGGTTGGATATTTTACAGAAGGGCGTGAGTGGTGTGAAGCTTGTGCTTGAAGTATGAATTCTAGGCAATGCGTGTACTGGATGCCATAGGTAGTGGCTTGATTATCATTTCACTACATCAGCGTCCACATTCAATCCTCTTTGAGTTGTGTTGCATTCTCCTTCATATTATATTGCCTCGTATATCATACAGACAGAGGACACGAAGATTCCTATAAAAAGGATCTACCTCAGCGAGCGAAAATGAAGGACATTCAGAGGTAGAACACACCTCTCTGGGATCGAAATAGCCAAATCGTACACAGCCCCCTGATGAGCTTGATCTCGAGCTCCGAGTCGATCAAAGGCGCACCATCAAATTTCATTTAGCCAGTACTGTGAACTTAAAGTATCCAACCTTATTTCGGAGACGCATGACGCGAAGACGTTCCGTTGCTTTCCATCGGCGCTGTGTTGTACAGAAGTGAGATGGAGTATGGACTCAGAGAGACAAAGAGGACGGAGACATGAATGTAAATCAGCTGACTACAGTTGATTACTCGTCGGGTATTCGCTGACTCGGAGATCCGGCGTTCCGCATGATTCACATCCCGACACTGCGCCGGCGCGATACGTCACAACCAGTCACGCTTCAGGTACAGTGTCACAGTGACAAGGCCGTTTCCGTGACATTCCGGTGATACACATCCTGCGAACCAGCGCTGCTCCCTGCGCATTCCCAATTCCCCTGGTGCCCATAGAGCCAACAAGTAAACCACAGGTACACCACAATTCATCGAGCTCTACCCTGGCCTGATGCGCTCTTGTCTTAGCCACAGATAGACTCGGGGCCGCGCGCCAGGGAGCGCAAAAGCTGAGAAGCCTAGTGCTCGATTTCTCATCCACAATCACTAAGCAGGTCGCGGAAGCGGACGCTATCATGCTGACGCACGCGCGGAATACAGGAAGCGAGTCAATCACGTCCAATGCGGACCAAGTCCCATCTCATTTCATTTCATGTTCATTTCTCGTGACGTACTTACCTACGGAAGAACTCGACCCCCTGCCGATCCTGCGTCCGGCACTGCGCTCGCAGCGTCGTGATGTAATTCGCTGCCGTCATGCGCTCTTCTGCGGAAAAGGAAAGCCGGACCAGCGCCCGCTCCCCGGTGCGGTGCGGGCACCGTGTACACAGCAGACAGGTTCAGGCATGGGTATATAGAGGAGATGGGGGCAAGTCAATCATGAGAGCGCGCGCGTTTGAGTTGCATGGGCGGTCCGACCCTGTCGACCAGGTAACAAGGCGCACTATTCGAGTCTATCCACTGGGGAGTCAGGGAGAGTTCATCTACATGCGGATGCTTAATGAAACACGCAACACGCACTACATCCGTGAGTAATTGATGTCGTTACAGTATCCGAGGCCTATTCCGCATCTGGAAATATGCAACTGACTTTACACTGACTGGGTATAGTTTTCCAGGGGCCTAGCGACTAAAGTGTTGTGTGTTTGGGGCTTGACGTGGCTGCTAGGCACTCGGTGGATTCATGAACCTTGGGTGTTGGCGCAGCCCTGGTACAGTGTGCTTCTAGCCTTCGGTGCCTTAACCGCACCACTCTCATACTTGTGTGGCGGACGGGACGTCAAGCACATCCGCCACGCAAAGACTTGTACTTTACTCAATGCGAACCCCAGCGGTGAGGCACAGCATCAGTGTTTTGATCGCTGTTGTGACATTTCGTGATTGTGGCGTCTTCTTCGAACGAGCATTCGGATCTCGCACTCAGATCCGGCTTGTTCATTCGTAAAGATGTGAAGTTTGAGCCTATTAACAACTATGTATATTTTGTGACAAGACAATTATAAGGAACTATGTACGCGTCTGGGCGTGCTGAACGAAAGATGCGGTGATACAAGGTGTAATGGAGTACGTATGTGGTTGGGGAGAGATGGGATTGCAAAATATAGATGAGCGATGGATCATGGAATGAAGAGTGCAGGTTCGAAAAATGCAAATGTGTCAAAAAAATCATATTTGAAGCCGCCGGGGTTGTCGAACGCGGACAGTCCATTGTATTTCCTCGTAAGGTGGTGGGGGCTCGTAATCAATCACGTCCTCCTTGAACTGTGTCGTAATGTCCACCGCTGGCGTTTGAGAATGACAGGAATCTGATGATACGCGCTCGTGGTCCCAGCACGAAGAAGTCACCGTTGGAGACGCCAGCTGTGGGGAAGTTTGGTACGAAGAATCGGAGAATGAAGAGGTGATGGGTGATACAGGTGTCGACTGGGAAGACATTACGGGGTAATAAGATGAGGATATATCGAGAACTGGAAGGGTATGTGTAGAGGAAGATGATGGTGCGAAACCGTGCCAGTCCTCGGGGTGTGTGAGGAGGATAAGCGCAGTGACGATTAGGTAGTCGACAAGAATGGGCGACACGGGGCTGCCCTGAGGCTCTGGGAGGCCAGAGAGCGTGGGAACGAAAATATTCATGCGAGCACGTGCAGTCAAAATTGGGGGCTCGAAAACAGCCACAGGTGTTCCAGAGGATGATGTGCACTGAATGCGGGTGTGAGCCACAAGTAAAGACAAATGAAGGGAAAATGCACACACCTGGAAGACACCCTGGACACGCCTCCACTTCAGCGAATGCGAATGGCCCGGTACGCGGAATTTGCGAGAGCTGAGGAAACAAGATGAGCCAGGAGCGGACGGAGAGAACAAGAAAGGACGTACGTATTCAGGCAATTGCGCTTGAGCAACTCGTCTTCAGTGACCGACGCACCGTTGATGAATATTTGCGCGGGAGGAAACTCTCTGCCCTTGCCCTTTGGGAAGGAACGCTCTGGCCAGTTTATGTTTGCGATGAGGGTAAGACCATGGTAGGGGTCGCAGCGGGACAAGGAAGTGGTGTTTCCGTTTGTCTCTGTGGAGTAGACAGGTCGGGTGTCGTGGGTGAGAATTGTCTCAAGGAAAGACGGCGACGAGAGACGGAGGGTGAGGAGGGAGGAAGGAAAGGGAGACATGGCAGGGGACAAGCTCGCTTTCGGAATGCATGGCAAGGAGCGGGACTCTTTAAATAAAAAGAGCAGAGAAAAGCGGGCGCCCGGAAGTAGGCGTGCTAAAGACGCGCGTGTGCCCCGGCGATTACTGTCTGGAACGTGCCGAGTTTACAGCTGCCCGATAAGGATGTCCCAATGTGGACTAGTATAACCAGTCAGCAATACAGCCAAGTCATCGCAGCACTCTCTCCCGTCGGTCCCTTCCCTGCGTCCGATTCACCAATGCCGAATGCCCTCGAAGGCCCACTGACTCAGGCTCAGTCAGACTGGGGCAGTAAGCTGCAGTAAGCGGCAGTGAGACCAGGGCTGTTTACGCTTGGGGGACACTCGCTTTGCATGCTGACTCCATCTCCGTCTTGCCCGCCTTGTCCCATGCACCGCCGCAGACACGACGCAGCCTGTAGCGGCATTTATTGAATTTTATTCTGGGCACCAGTCAGTGCTGACTCATCTCCTCTTTCTGGTTTTGAACTGCGCCCTCCGCCAATCCACAGCCGCTTCGCACCGGACCTCTTCTCGAGGTCGCCCTGAGCTACCAGTCGCCGGAACAGAAGTATTCTCCGTCTTCAAGCACCTCTACTGCAGCGTCTATCCCGCTCAACGCTCTATGCTGGCTCCAGAGGTCCCTGACGCCCGCTCCAGCAATGTGCCTCTCTTGTGGTGCCATCCCGACCTCTTTTGCGCATCCCCCGCAAGGCGTCTGGTGTTCAGGGCAATCCGGTGGTTCACACCGCCGTCCCAAGTCGCGTGGCACAGTGCACTCTGTGGCACTACAGTTGAATTTTCCTGCCGCCTGCGTCGATAGAACATTCGTTCCTTTCTCTTTCCGATTCCGATGTCCCACCGCTGCAGATAGGCAGTCGTGACACAATCTATTCACAAGCTCAGGAGAAGTCCCCCGTGCCTCGTCTTCTCTTTAACTAGCGGCAAGGTATGCTTCTTTTGTTTTGAGCCTTTGCTCCTAGCCTCTCCTTTATGCCCGAAAGGCGTCTGTGACAGTGCTCACTCCCAGCCATATCTGTCTGTCGCGGCGTGTGGAACGCCTCTGAGCTCCTGGCGCGATCGACTCTCGCCATATATATAGGCGGTTAACGATGTTTTGAGGGGCATAAGATATGAGCGGGATGATATATATAGTGCACCATATGCTTCTATTACATCTGCGCTGGTTGGTACTAGTACAGTCGCAGTCACGCCGGCGTGCACGCGTCATATTGCCAGTGTCCAATCCCGCGAACCAGCGGAATGGCTTCAATTTGCGTCTCTAATATGCCGTTCGCGAGCGGGACAGAACAGCGTCAGACCGATGTATTATGCACTACTATATTACATTCCACACAAGACATCCACAGCCCTGAGGCGAACATTGCGGGGGTGAACAGGGGTGAGCATCGAATCAAGAAAGGAAATATCATGCTTGCTGCTTTCTATTTCTTCAGTTGGGTTCAAAAGGAGGCCGCCAGGCGGTGTCGTGGAGTTGCCAAGCATGTCGAGAAGACCTACGTAGTATACATATGCATAGGTATCAATGACTCGCTGCACTAAGCAATGCTAATAAGTACTCGTTATCCGAACGACGCGGTGGTGCCGTGTGGGAGAAGTGCAGACCGTTATTGTGACTCCTGTGAATGCTAATAACGAATACTCCTAAGGTCACCAGTTCATCCACATGTAGCTATAATAGTAGGAAGCTTCGAGAAAACTGGCACTGTACCTATGTAGCGCGCTAGAATTAGGAGAATAACGTTAACTTTCTGCGTGCGGGGTTTAGCGATGGGAAGGAGAGCGTCAGTTAACCACACAAGTTATGTGCGAAGAGAGGAATGTCAAATTGCACCCATTAATGGCAACGCAGCAACCCCCCGATGTCTCCCGGGCGCCGCGTGAAGTTTCCAAACGTTCCCAAAGGCCGCCCGCAACGCGACGAGCGGTCTTTGGCCAGACCGTACCCATGCCAACCTACGGGCGAGACACGCTGCTGCACGCTCGCGTCTCCCCATGAACATGTAGTAGCCATTTATTAGTTCTTCAACTCTTCAAACTCTGATTTGGCTCCCGTCGGCCCGCCGGATTCTTGACCGCCGTCGTGGGCAGGCAATCTACCCAATATTTATAGTTCCAAATAGCTCCAGGATGTCGGCGATCCCAAACAGGGAGTTGACCGTCGGAGACATGTTCGGGCGGACAAAGGCGGGCAACGAGGGTCCCCGAATTGAATTGAAAAAAAAAAGGTTGGAAGAATTTTTGTCCGTAGGTATATGAATGCAGCAGGGGCGTGGCCGACGGGGTAAAGACCAACACGTGTTGTTAGGGTGGGCGCCGTCAACGCTTGAAACACTAGCACTCTCTTAGAAGTGCCTACTTACATACGGCCGACGTGTCAAACACAGGGCTACCCTGGGCTACCCCAAAAGTTTTGCACAATTTATCACAACACGCCTCCAAAAGAACAAGACCCAGCGTCGTCAGTGAACAAAGGACGAAGGACAGGCATATGGGCTCTGATTACAATCTCCGCTTAAAGCGCCAAACCACACCTTCCTCCGCTACCACCACCTCACGCGACGCATACAAACAAATTTTTCTCGCCATGTCAAATGTTGAACAATCCACGTATGGTTCAAGCATTCTACCCCCTTTTCACGCGCTGACGACGCGTCTATTTCTTCTAGAAACGTCTCTGCTCCTACTCAGGACGCCAATCCCACTGACGCGCCTCAGACGACAGCTGTCGAAGACAAGGGCAAGGGAAAAATAATCAAAAATGATGATGCGATGGACGAGGATGATGATGATGACGAGGATGAGGAAGAAGACGATGACGATGGGGAGGAAGAGGACGACGACGAGATGGAAGGCGTAAGTTTCCTTTATTCGCCCGTATGACGCGTCGAACGCGTGTTTTTTTTGTCTCCATCTTCATTCTCCTCCAATATCTTTGTTTGGTGATTGTCTGACGCATATCTATTTTCAGGAGGAAGACTTGCAAGAGATCGATCCCGCTGCGATTCTACCTCAAGGCCGACGAACGCGTGGTGTCAAGGTTGACTACACCTCTGCCGAAGCACTTAAAAAAGCTGGTTTAGAGAATGGTGCCTCCGCGAAGGCTGATGAAGACGATGAAGACAGCGACGCTATGGTTTAACGCACATCCTTCGCCGTACCGACTTTGACAATGTCTTTCTTTATTCATTTGTTAACCCAGCTGTCTCAAAACTCAACCCGACCGCTCTAACACCGTGGGTTTCCGCGCTTGTTACCTTTTATTCCCTTTATGGTGCTCCTGCTGTTGATTTCTGATCAGATGTAGAAATTGGTGTTACTATAGGAAACATGTATGTCCTGTATTTTCCTGATACAGATACGTGCAATTTGGCCTATTGCAACGACTGTGTCAGTGGAGGACAGATATACGTGTTACATCTGTTGGGTATCCCTACGTGGTTTCCCGGTGCTGACTCCGACCGGGGAGTTGAAGAGGGCGCGGCTCGGGGCTAGTCCAAGGGCCGACACTGCAGACACAACCTTCAGCTGGACCGTTATGCCAGTTCGGTTGCCTTAACGTCCTACTGTGCCATTCTTCGGTTTACCGGCACCGTTTACTATCGGTGGTCGTGAGTTATTGAGCCGCTGAAGTGTCTTTATAGGGAATTTGGTCCTATAGAAGCACACGGTCAACAAAAGAACGGTGGCAAACCTACCGCAAACTAACCGACAAGTAGAGCAAACAGGTACCGGTTGGCAAAAGACTGGTAAATAAGCGTAAGTTGACAGGAGTCGGTGCGTCAGTTCTAGTCTCACTGCTTAGACAAACGCTGCAAACGAAGCCGATGTCGATGATGTTCTTATGACAAAAGCATGCGGCGCGAAAGTCGACTTTGTCTTGTGTCGGTGTAGAAAGCAACTGTCTAAGCTTCGGAGGAGGTAAGAAGGTCATCTTAGGGTGCACGGTTAAGTGAAATATAAGGAGTAATAAGAAACAGAAGCTTACGATGAGATACTGTAGGAGCGCCTCCTTTTGCTTCAGATAAAGGTATGATCCACCGGTCAAATGAGCTGCTTGCTGAAGAAACACAGTGTCTGGTCCATAGAGTTTACACACGTCAATGGTAACTTTCTGGTACAATGTCAATTAGGATTGTGGGTGTGTGGTGGCAAATGAATGCTTACTAGTTTCTGTGCCGAGAAGATGGAATTCATGAGCGATATGTAGGAAGTAGACAAGTCTGGAGAAACGGATATGATGAGGATGCGAGGATCTGGTGCTTTGGAAGCAGTAGGTGCGATGTTGGCAACGGTGGTAGACATTTGGTTCAATCTGTTGATATCTTGGCATGAAATTCGGTCAAAGGCTGAGAAAATGTTGAAACGTATTACGCACAACATAGAGCCTTCGTGAGAGCACCCACTAGCGCACAAGGTGCTAAAAAATGGTCAACAAATTGAGGGAGGAGTCACGGAGTCCATACACTCATAATCCTTGGCTTCCAATGCGTTCATGTGAGTTGTAATTCCATTCATCACGCCCGAGTCCACAGATCTGAACGGTTGATACGTGTTCGAATCTGCAGCTGCTGAAGCATCGTCACTTGGTGGCTCTGTCGTCGAATAAAGCATTGCACTTGTACGATGATACCTACCATGAGCACTCCAAAAACTAATTTGGAGACCGAACAACTAACCTCTTCCCAGGAAGCGCCGCGAAAACCGCTAAAGTGTTCTCGTGTTTGGAAGCTACATGGGTGTTCAGGAACGTGAGCAGGTGTGCGAGGAACGAGCTGAGAGATAGCGGATCTGGAGATACAGCACATGCATGCCAGTGAATCGGGGAGAGGTCGATAACCAATGAAAGATGTGACGGAGAATCGTCCATTCGTTTGGTGTTAGCAATATTTCAGATCACGTGACAGACACCGACACTGAGAGACGTAGGCATTCACACATCTTTAAATTCAGACTCGCGTCTATCTACACTTGTCTTCTACCTTTGTTCGACCCAGTCGTTATTTTTCGTTTCCGAAACATACTCCCGCCAACTGGACTTTCCGATAACGGTCCAGAGCTATGTGTGTCTTCTTTTTTGACCTCGTTTTCTTTATCACTGAATAAATTCTCATTAGGAACATTATCAGGGTGTGCTGTGCTGTTTGGATTCGCATCTGTGAGCGTGCCTTCTGGAAGCGAAACTCTGTTCGACCCCTCCTCTTGATCTTCTCCGGCCCACTTCCATTCCCGGCGGATCCATGTAGGTTTATCTGTGGCTTTAGGTATTGATTCCACCGTTTGTGGGCCAGTATTGGTCTGAGTAGCCTCGGCTCCAAGAATAGGACCTACTGCAGACATCGGTGTTGACTCGAAGATTGAGACCGGCTCCTGTTTTACATCTGGTTCGACCCGTGGCTTGACGCGAATGACACCAGGGTCGTATATTTCCCCTAAGCCCAACGGCACTGTCTTCTTACGCATCTTGAATCGACGGGTATCATCTTCATCTACGGGCTCCTCTACACGGCTCCTCACTGTTCCTAAAGCACCCTCCTGGTCCAATTTGGAGCCATCAGAGACAGGCATTATATCCCCGTCAACACCTGCAGGTAATGGCGGTGGTGGAGGTACCACGGTAATCCAGTCGCCTGCGCGTCCTTCGCTCTGCCTAACTTGCGCTTCCGCGACCAAGCGATCAACATCTGGGTCTGTGATACCCAGTGACGCTGCTGTGGTGTAGTTGGCATATGGATCAGAAGGTTTCGGACGAGGAGGATTGGACTTTGGGGTCGGCAGAGGCGCAGTAGACGAAGAAGCGATGGGTCCCACCAATCCAGCTCCAACATCGCGTGCATATGCTGCCTGCGCTGCCTCCTCTACACGCTTCATTTCTCTCTTCTCCTCCTCACCATCTTGCTTCTTTTTTATTCCGGCCTTATAGAGGCTTCTAATGAACCTGTCTTTGTTGCCCTTGTGCCGCATACCATTCTCATGCTGTGATCTGGAAGGCGCATCGTCGGCAATGTAGATTTCGCAATATTGGCACTAATATGAAACTTAGCTTACTCTCGGGGCCAATGTACAAAATGATTACCCAATATTTCTTCTTCGAAACCCAGTATTCTGACATGGTGGAATGTTACCGCGGCTCGGGTTTGGCTCCGCGGCTGGCTGAACAGGAGTCAGGGATCGCTTTTGCAAGTGCTGCGCCAAATTTCTGGGCAACTGCAATAACTAGAGTTTTACAAGTCCGACATACCTCACAGCCAGCTAAGTCTACTCTACTATGGGCTCGAACAAACCTCGCGGGCTTCAAGCAGCCCGGAAACTGCGTAACGATCGTCGGGAAAACCGTTGGGTCTGTCCTATCATTCACATCAATGTCTTCGCTGTGAAACTGAAAATGTCTGTGCAGGCCGATAAAAGCTACAAGAAGCGGGCTCTTGGAAACTTCTACAAGACCTCACCCACCGGAGGATCCTCACATGCCAAAGGCATCGTTCTTGAGAAAGTTGGTGTGGAGGCCAAGCAGCCTAACTCTGCCATCCGGAAATGTGTTAGGGTACAACTGATCAAGAATGGGAAAAAAGTCACCGCTTTCGTTCCCGTGCGTTTTTTAAGTTGTTTCCTTTGATTCTGTTGATCATGATGTGGGCGAATAGAATGATGGATGCCTGAACTTTGTGGATGAAAACGACGAAGTCTTGATCTCTGGTTTCGGTCGTCGCGGAAAGGCAAAGGGTGATATCCCCGGTGTACGGTTCAAAGTTGTAAAAGTGTCGGGTGTCGGGTTACTTGCGTTGTGGAAAGAGAAAAAGGTATGCTTGCATATTTTTCTTGATACGATCATACTTAACATGCATCTTTGCATAGGAGAAGCCTCGTTCGTAGGTCTATGGCGCCCTTCTACGTACTCGTTTCTACTGTTATGGCTCCATGACCCTCCTGCATGTTCTTTATACACGCAAAAATATCACAATCCTGACTGAGCTAATCTAAGTGGGACCGCATTTTCCCACATACTTGAGATGAATAACCATTACTAAGGCCAGCACATAAGCTACGTAGTACTATTATTTGGAGAATCGTCATACGTAGTTATTCCATTTTAGGTAAGAATTCCTCGCCCTTCAAGATACCGCTTCAGATCCATAAAAAGTTCCACTTGCTCGTCGAGTGTAAGGCCCGAGACGACCGTTTGTAGAACTGAGCCTACGGTGACGTGATGTTCACGAATAAGGCTGCTATAATAGACATAGCTGAACATCCCCATTAGAAATCTTCATGAACAAAAATTTAATAATTCTGAGATCTGGAAAAAAAAACGAATAATATTTACTGGCAGTCCATCCTGTCTGTCATACCACCATGTCCCGGAATGCTGTCCCCGAAGTCCTTAATGTCAAAGGCGCGCTTGAAGCCGGAGGCAAAGAAGCCGCCGAATGGAGCAACAAGCGACGCAAATGTTGCCATCACCAACAAATGGAATTGGTATGGTGCATAAGGGATTTTATCTACAGGATGACGCAGCTTACAGGCGCTCCGGTAAGATGAATGTCGCAAGATGTCAACAGGAGTGAAGTACTTACGAGAGATGATAGTGCAAATCTCATGGGCGCCCATATCTCCCACTCTTTCCATACAAACACCGGGTTTGGTTTACAAGAGACTGAAGAAAGCACCGAAACACCTAGATCTCTCACGGGGCAGATCATGTAGTCGTACCTCATGAAGAGTGTTCCCCACTTTTCAGATATGTCCATCAGCAAGCCACAGAGCGAAGGGTGATAAGCGTACCACTACGCTAAAAAGAAGAGTACTAAAAAAGGCGCCCACGAAACCCTCAACAGTCTTTTTGGGAGAAAGCTTTATGAGTGGGGTGCGACCGATGGTAATTCCTATTAGTGAATTAGATGATATTTCCTAGATGTAAATGTGCTGCCCATACCCCATATATATGCGAAAACATCATTACAAATGACGAGGGATGCTGGTACCCAAAACCAGATCAGGCCCTACGATCACGAGCATATGAGCGTATATCACGTGATAAAATAGAGGCATACCTCCAGAATATTGTTCACAATAAAATGGCTGTTCATCGGAGTCAGCTCGAATACATTTACTAAATATTAGAGCCTACCTGGAAACAACAATTACTAACAAACTCATATGGACCCAGCAAAACATTCCAAATTGCTGTTTAAGATATTGCTTCTTTAACGATGCCACAAAGCCCACAAAACCTGTAGCTGAATCAACGACAATAAATTACCATAAAACAATATGCCGACGTACCAATCGTGTACAGCATGAAACTTATCAGTCTGTGATTTGTAGCAAAGGGAAGGAACAGAACATCCGCGAACATCACGTGCTGTGTGATGTTCACTCACGTTCTTCATAGCGACGGTTCAACACTACTTACTTTAAAGTAGTAAATGATGCTTTCCCCATAAAGGAAGTAATTCGTCACGGCAAAAAAATACCAATTCAACGTTTTTCTCCAAGGATCTTCGCTCTCGCTTTCACCACGAAGTGTGAAGAGCGATGTGACTTCACGATATACCACGGACTGGCAAATCAATACCAGGATAATCATGTAGGCATGCCCCATTGCAAGTAAAGCTACAAAATAAATCATAATGAAGGGGAAACGACATCGTGAGTCTCAACTCACTGAGAAATCCAGATATCATAATTAAGGTCCACAGTGTACGTGTCCCTACGTTTCTCTGCTTTATAGCTTTTTCTTCCTCGGTAATTTGTTCAGAGGGAGGGTTAGGATCCGCATCGTCAACGGTGTCGTTAGGCTCGTCTCTAAGCTCTACCTTCGACTCCTTAGGCAGGGAGTAGGAAGTTAGGTCTTGGGATGCTTTTCGCTTGCGTACAATTGGAGCTTCTGAGGAATGGGGAAGTGGGGGAAGGGTAGGTTGAAATGTTGATTTTGTCGCAGGAGGGGAACGTGACCGAGTGCGGGGTGATAATACGGGGCTCAGAGGAATCGGTGGATTAATCGACACCGGGGGTAGGTAGCCGTTTACAGGAGTGGAGGTAACAGAACCATTGACGTTTGGCGGAACCTCGCTGAGAGCAGTAACAGGGTTTTCATGCGTGCCTGTGAACGCTTTTTTATCATGCCGTTGCTGCTGCAAGCGAGCAGCTTTTGCTGCGCGCTTCTGTGCAGATTTCGAAAGCTTCGTATTTTTGAATCTATATTATTTTATGAGTAATGAGATGTCGGTAAAGTCAACGATATAGAAACCCATACTCTTCGATTACAGCCAACTTCGTCTCATTCTGTGTCTCCTCTTGTGGCACGCTTTCCTCATCAAGCTCTTCCTCGTCGTCAAAAGCTGGGGCAAGTAACTCAAATGCTGTCCGAGATGCAAATGGCGGGCGACCTTGACTTGAGTCCAGCCTGCGGGAACTCATGTCTAATATCAGGGCGTAGACAGGCGTAAGACGCGTACGACAACACGTGAAACTTGGCCTCATGATGACAAAATATGATTACAAATACAGTACAACAATAACATGTTAACACTGTAGGTCATCTTAATGCTCAATGAATGATATCTCGGCTGTAGTCTCTCTCTGCCTTGCCTTGTCCAATGAATGACGTGAGTCCGTAAGACCTCGAAAACATAGTAAAACAATTGCCCCTGCTGTACACACAATCACAGCAACAAAAATAGAGGCTTTGCGCAAGTTGAGCGGTGGAGATGCATTGACGCTAGCTATCAACGCTCCCTCAACTATTAACGATCAATATAATGCTTTCTTCCGTTGGGAATATCCGCACCTAAGACAAAGACTACACCTAGTAGATTGGCACTAATGTGTCAAATACACTCTTAGTGAACTTGAAGGGCAAAAACAACTTAGAATACATACGAAGCCCATAAAATCGCGGAGCTCGTCTCAGCATCACGTGAGAGCTCACATGCTACTAAGGGGCAGCAAGGTCAACGAGATGGTTCCAATGATAGCCATGACCGCGAACAGTGCTCCAGAATCGTCGGCCCGTACTATTCATGTTGTTAGTGAGTGAAACACCTCCAGTATCACGGCTTGCCTGCCCATATTAAACTGAGCCTGAAGTGAAAATGTAAATGCTTACATCAAGCAGATCTGTTTTTTTTGACACACCAACTAATACCTAGCAGGGGTGTCGCAGTCTTCATGGTTGAGGTGATGTATTGCGAGAACACACGGTCAAAAAGAGGTGCCGTAATAATTGCAGCTGCTAAGCCTGCCTAAGAGCTTGTTAAAGGCCAAGAAACTACTGGCAGGGGAATATGCAAGAAGCGAATTACCAGAATTAAAGTTGCACTCTGCCAAAAATAAATGATACTTAGTAGCTTGTGGTAACAGTTGCAGAACATTTACAAAGAGTCCAGATTGTGTAGGGGTATAACCGTAAGGTCCGAACAGCTGAGCCGTCAAAAGCGAAAGTGCGTTTGCACTGATAATTCCATTACTTCGACGTGATTAAAGGTGAGGAGTAACTCACGCCGCTACAAATGAACCGAAGGCAAAAGTGATGATATCAAAATCTATTCTCGTCCTGAAGGACAACAAATTGTCGCCAATTTTTGGTCGATTGATGAGTGATCGAAGAGTCGATAGCGATGGTGGGGTAGGGAGAGCTCCAGAAAAATGCTAAGAAGATCGCAACGGTTTGGCCGGAGCCTGAAGGAATCGAGGGAAAAATCGTCACTCACTTGGAGGGTTCGGTGGCCTGGAATATACTAAGAATGATGCCAGAAACACGGCTGTGGAGATAATTGCGAGGACGAGAATCTGACTGATTTTAACAAGGCTCAGTAAAATAGCAGTATCATATACCGAAGCTCTTGTAATCCCAAATAACGAGGGTATTAACTGTCCAAGCGCAGATCCGACAGGGTTAGCTAAAGATGGGTGTATCAATATCCGAGTGGTATATATCGGAAAATAGAATACTGACCAACAGAAATAATCATATTAGCAGTTGTGCGCCCATTGAAGTCAAACCACGCTTCAGAGAATTTTGGGCCCATGACTTGAAATATTGGTGGCGTTGTTCCGGCGATGATCTGTGTCACCTGCTCAATTCACGATCATCATCATTGCATACGACGACAGACCTGACCAATTAAAAGTAACGCATAGGTACTCCGGGGACTAAGTCTTTCCGCTGTTCCGGCATAACGCACCCAAGCGGCGAGCACCAGTAATAGACTACCAAGGAAGCAACATTTTCGTAGCCCATAGCGCTTGCATAAGAATGGTGTGATAAGGGAGCATGGTAACAAGACCAGATTGACGACATTGCCCAACCAATTTACCTCTGTCAGCGAAATGTCAAAGTCACTGGCAATTAGGCCAAGTTTCAGCAAGGCTCCGTATCTGACAAAAGAAACAGGTAACCTTGAACGGCGATTGATCCAAACCATGGCCAATTGAGTCCTGCAACAATGTTGAGGAGTACTAGTCCAATTACACCCGGGAACCTCCATTTGCTCAATGTATACACTGGCAATTCAGTGCCCCTGGCAGTTGTACGCGGCTCTTGCATTTCTTTGTGGACAGCCTCTTTCGTGTCCTCTAATGGATTCATGCTGTGTTATAGCTTGAAGCTTGCAGGCGGCGCGAACGCAGCTACTACTGGTAAATCCGGAAAGTTGATGACCGGTAAAGCTCTGCTGTCTTGGGATCCGGGAGCTCAGCAAGGCAAGCAATGAGTGCGCTCCGGAGGGACATATCTATTAGCTTTCATGGGCTTTTGGTTACTATCCGCCGAGGCTTGCCGCTGCACCAGCCTCGGGTGCACGTACAACTGATCCCGTCTCTACCACAAGCGGCTAGGGTACCAAGCATATCATCATCATCATCAGAACTAACAGAGACCAATACTTAGTCACCAAGTATGTACATTGCTATGCCATCTTCATCTCAGTGTCTTCTTCCTTCTTCCCCAGTCCATGCTTGACCAATAGCGCATCTACTTCGGTCGGCTTGTATATCTTTGCATGCGGCTGCTTCGTCGTCTTGTCCAACGTCAAAACCGCAAATTCAACTGTTACGGTACATGTTTAGACTGCGCAAGCGAATACAACGATCGGTCACTCACGTTTTTCACTCCCTAGCGTAGTACTGTCCATCGTCTTGCCCATTACGCGCACGGCTAATCCGATGGCATCTTCTACTGAAATGTCGTCTTTGTACTCTTGCTTCAAGAGAGACTGTGCGGTGCCGTTGTTTGCACCGATGCACGTCGCCTTCCACCCCGAGTAATTGCCCGATGGATCAGAGTGATACAATTGGAATTGATAGTGAACGTCGTAGCCCGCATACAACAGCGACACGCCAAACGGACGAAGCCCTGAAAAATATCATACAAAACATCTAACAGCAAAAGTCAACTTGTGCTCACCTCCATACTGTGTGTAGCCCTGCTTCAAATCGCATAGTCTCTGTGCGAGCTGTTCGACCGGTATGTCTTCGTCGTACGAGAACAGATGTCGTTGTGCCGCTGTACGTGCGTAATTGACCAAGGAATTTGCGTCCGCCGTGATCCCAGCTACGCCACCTATGACGTTCCTGCGAGGGCATCGTTTGATGTCATTGTCACGAAATCATCACAGCAAACTCACGAATTCAATAAGAATATCTTCTCACCACTTCCCCCATACCCGCCCTCCTTTGCGCCAGAAAGATCTAGCAGCTTTCCTGTAACCTTCTTCTCCGCTGCAAGAACTACGCCGTCTTTAGCAAGCACGCCAAGCACAGTACCCGCGTGTGATATTGCCTCCATGGCATATTCGACTATAATTCGAGTAAACTATCTTGCAGCACTTAGTATCACTCAAGGGCTTACTTTGGTATAGCCGACCTGCATAAAGACTGTCAGATGGCATGCAAAACATTTAGCATGGAGCTGACCTTCCGGAGAGAATATGGTTGTACGGCCTGAAAGAATATAAGCAAGCCCTTCTCTCAAACGAGCTTTTCCACGACTTACTGTCATAACGACGGGCCTATTTTACAAAAATAAAGGAAGATTCACGTAAAGTAAAAGCTACCTAACTCACCATGATTAGAAGTTGTTTGAAGAAGACGTAGCTGACGCGTCCTACACGCGTTACAGCTGTTTGCATTATGTAAGGTATGTGAGTTTGAAATAAATCCTGAGCTTGTGAGCATGATAATTTGCTCATTTCTCAACCAATTCCTCCAATTCCTTTTGTAATTAGCTTGAATTAATGTATACTAGTGCTTCTATGTAATATTTTACTTCTAATGTATCTAAATAAAAAATAAGTCTTATGAAGCACATGTATGCTTATGACCACAATTCTGGTGGCAAAATGGCCTATAATTAATTGAAATAATGATAGAGGCTTGCTATACAGTATATCTAGTGCTTCATAAATTTTTATGACAAGATTGATCATTTCAAGCTCCTCTAGATCCCTTGTTCCTTGGAGGCAAAAAATGCTTCCTGTCTTTAAAGGGTATATGTTACAGACCGTTTCGTCGGTTGGTGACTCTGTAATATGTTGCTGCTTAAATAGTGCTCGCAGACTGTGCCAGATAACTTGGCATAGTGGCCTTTTAGCCCAGTTGGAAACAAGTACTTTACTGCGAGAATTTACTGCCTTTCACAGCTGTTATGAACTAGATTTCTTCTTGTTGGATGTCGGGATTTGTTGGAATGTTGGAGTTCAGGATTTGAAGTCAGAAAACGGAACACACAGACATTGGCTTCAACTTATAGGTTGCACCCTCTTGGATCCTTTGTGTCCTGGTATTTCGGAAGGTTGGGATTTCAGAGGAGTTGGACAAGATCGGAGAGTCAGATAAGACTTAGAGGCGGAAATGAGAAGTTATCAAGTCAAGGTGGGTCAATATTTGAACTGATTAACCAGTACATGGAGGAGTCATATATAATGAATTGATACAATCCGAATCAGAAAGATACAAACACGGAAATCCGAAACGGAGCGAATGCAGGATTGGGGTAGAAGTAAATATGGACATAAGACCGAAGATGGGATTTTGATAAGAGATAACTAAATATAGGCGAGGTGGGGATAAGTAGAACAAGTGGTACACATCAGAATATAAATCGGGATATCGGAGAAAAGTGGAAAAGCTGGAAATGAATATGGGTTTTAACAGTATCTCCTCTTTAAGGCCGAGCCCTCGAGCCCTAAGATCGGCGTGGGAGGTTTGGTTTGGTGATTAAGCGAAACCCCTAAAGTGATATATAAGAGTGATGGATGGGGTTTGACTTATCAGACTTCTGATTTTTTATCCCTACTCTCTTCTGAGCTAAATGTCAATGCCGCCGATTATCTTGCTTGAGGACCTGATTTCCGAAGATGATTTGGGGTCGGGGACTGATTTAGAGGCACAGATTCGCAAGATTTCGGAGTTGCAAAAAGAAGCGGCAAAGAAATTGGAGCGGAGAAGGTCGGAGCGGAAAAAGGCGGAAAAGGAGGAGAGGAAGGCCGACAAGAAATCAGAGGAGAAATCTCAGGGAAGGAAAAGCGATGTGGTGGATAGAACCATTGCCTGTAGGAGGGTTCACAAATCTGCGATTAATCGGGTCAGACATGAACAGTATTGTTGTGCAGGATGTCGGGTTCAGGATATTTTTTGTTCACTGATAGTGGAGGGAGTGAATGTGACATGCGATGAATGCACAAAGGATGGGAGGATGTGCCATCGACTGGGAATGTTGGGATTTGCGGAAGAAGTTGCGAAAGGTGTGGATATGGGTGAGGGAGGAACAGCCGAGTTGCTGGTGAAGGAAATCCGTGGAAATCCGTCGATTGTCATGCAAGTTCCATGCGGACACATTCCGAGGAGATGCAGATTCTAACCTCATGGGTACAAAGGATGGTTCAGCACCAGGAGCGGGAATTGGAAGTAAGGATGGAGGAAATGGAAAGGGATGAAATATGGGAAATGGAGTCAGAAAATTGAATCGGGATTGAGCGGAAATGCGAAGCGGAATCTCTTGGAACAGATGGAAATGTAATTAGGGACTTGAACATAAAAATGTAGGAAAAATCAGAAAGGAGAAGGAAAAGTTAAGGCAGAATCAGTCTGGGCTTATCAGGATATTTGTTATGAAAAACTTCAACAACCTCTGAAGCGTTGCCTAATTCCGTAGCGGGAATCCACGAGGTTTCTTCATCGGTACCTTGATAACCCATCCAGTGTACCAAGTATTGTATCTTGCAACATTGGCGATTGTCTACCTTGGAGTCCAGAATTTCATCAATTTCATATTTGGGTTCACCTTCGATAATAACTGGCTGAGGCGGAGGCTGTATTTGGTTCGGGATTTCATTCAGAGTCGCAGGTTCTAGCATGGAAACGTGGAAGGATGGGTGAACAGCGCGCATACTGTCGGGTAATCAGAGAATGAAGGCTCTATTACTGGTACCTGCGAGTGCGATGATATCAAAAGGTCTGAGGTATTTTTCGGCGAGTTTCTTTGAAGGTCGGGTTGTGTGGAAAAATTTGGCTTTGATGAAGACTTTGTCGCCTACCTTGAAGTCCAGAGCTGGAGAATGTTTCTTGTTTGTGGGTTCCTTGTATCAGGATTGCGCATCGGAAATTCTCTTTCGGAGTTCCTGGTGGAGTTCTTCTAAGTCAATTGCGAAATCTTTCGCACGGGATGAAATGAGATCACGTTTGGGATGGACAGAAATGTCGGGATTGTAACCTTTGTTAGCGAAGAACGGAGAGACTCCTGTTGTCGCATTCGGAGTGTTGTTATAGGCGAATTCTGTGATTGGAAGAAGTTCAGCCCAATTGTCTTGTTGATAGTTACAATAAATGTGAAGGTATTGCTCAAGAGTCTGATTCGTCCATTCAGTTTGTCTGTCACCTTTGGGGTGATATCTGGAGGTGAAGTGGAGATTCATGTCTAGCGCCTTTCTGAGTGTGTGGAAGAAGGAAGACACAAATTCTGAACCTTGATCGGAGGTGACGTGAGTCAGAACACCGTGCTTGGAGAAGATGTGGAGGATGAAAAGCTGAGTGAGCATTGGAGAAGTGATCGTTGTGACTGTTGGAATGAATATCGCTCGTTTCATGAGTCTGTCGATGATAACAAGGATGCTGTCAAAACCTGATGAAAGTGGAAGTGGCTCAATGAAATCCAAGGATATGGTATTACATGGTCTTGGTGGAATTGGTAAATGCTTAAGGAATCCATAAGGCCGGTGTTGTTGGGATTTTGATCGCATGCATGTTGTACAGGATTTGACGTAGGAAATCACAAAGTCGTGGAGTTTCAGCCATGTATATTCGCGTCGGATGTTGCTGAGTGTCTTGTTTTGTCCGAAATGTCCAGAGATTTGGTGATCGTGCAGATATTGTAGAACACGGAGTCGGAGGTCGTTAACATTGGGAACATAGATTTGGTTGTTGAGTCGGAGGAGTCCTTGAGGATTGACTGACCATCGGGGTGTCAGAGGGTTTGTCAGATAGTCGGAAATTGCAGGATTGGAGGAGATGGATTGTCAGATTTCTTCGTGGAGTTTCTCAAAATCCATGAGGGTAACTGTGCGGAGAATTGTGACATTAAGGGATGTGGCTCAGAGGGACGATGACAGCTGTTCATTAGTGAAAACCAGGCAGAAATTGTGCGGGTTAACACTGGCATAGTCACTACTCCCCTCTTTAGGATAGACGTCCCATCGTCTAGTCAAAGAGTCGGGTTTTGTTCCGAGTTTCCCAGTGTCGGTTTACTTTTGGAAATAGATCCAAAAGACAGTGGGTAGCGGTGTCGTCGTTGCACGGCTACTTACACTGGTGTTCGGCTCAGTGTGCTTTGCTATCAGCAGCAACAAAGGTAGAACAAAGACGAAGATGAGGACGTAGCAGTGACGAAGATGATGACGTAATACGCTGATGTAAGCGTAGACGAGATACAACAGCAAATGTCACGTGATTGACAAAGCTGGCCTTGATGTAGACGTAGTAGTAGTAGTAGTAGACTTAGAAGACTTAGACTTGAGACTTAGATGAGTGAATCCAACTGATAGAGGTGAATTGGGGTACACTAAGGCGAAACAGGCCTTATATACATGAGCAGAACAACAAACGATGCGAGTATGCCATACAACGATGTCGTCAACAGCAGACAGGAGAAATGACTAACGGCGAGAGGCAGAAAACCAAAATAGGAAGATGGTTTGTAAGGAAATGGAAAAATGAGTCAGGTGGTCGAAGAAATGAATAGAAATGTGGCAGTGAATTTGAAATAGAAGCCAGAAATAGAATAGAAGTGAGTCACAGACAATAGACCATGTGGAACAATTGGAAATAGAAGTACAGCCAAGAAGCGAGTGAGTCAGGTGATGAAAATGAGTCATAGCCGTCCAATAGGATTCCAGTTGCTTGTCAAATATCTCCGAAGAAGAGTAAGTGACGACTCAGAAACATGTGAACCAATCACGACACTTGGATACGAATTTCCTCCAGAGAGGGAACGAAGACGAGCCCTTCTTGACGAAGTCCTTAGGCACATAACCGTAGCAAATCTCTGTTCCTGGTCCGTGCTCTTTGATGTCCCAGTTATTCCTGAGGACAATACGATGCCAACCATTTACTGGTTCGAAGTTTGGGTCAAAACCGATGACGTAGAAGGGAGCATGGGAGGTTTGATCAAATACCCATATGCAATCGTGAATGTGATAAGGAGGATATGAGGGGAATATTTGGTATGGGCCTTCAGGAGATTCGACATATAGGGGATAGTACCGACGATGTGCGACTTGTGGAGGAGGACTGGACAAATGAACATCAAGGGGAGAACTTCGACTAGGAAGTTCAACGCGTGGTCCAACGTGTATGTCTGGCTTGGCGGTCATCTGAAACGAATCATGGGATGTGGTGGCGGCAATGCTGGATGGCATATTGAAAATAGAATTGATGAAAAATAGAATGAGTGTGGAGATGATGTGTCTGGCAGACTGGAGGTAGCACAGCAGATGATGGTCTGGCGAAAGCTGATGATGATAGGCACGTGTGCAGTGAGCATCTTTTGTAGTGTAGTAGGCGCTGTCGAGTATCATGCTTGTCACCGGGTCAGAATTGGATAACGAGGTTGAACTGACATAGGTATTCCAACCATCATACTTGTCGTCGGGTTAAAAGCTTGGTGGTAGTGAAATATTTGAGGTTCTTGTGGTCAGTTACAACGTCAATGGTGGAACCGGAACCTTTGAGGTAGTGTCACCAAATCTTGAAAGCTTCGAAAATAGCGAGTAATTCCTTGTCGTGAACGTTGTAGTTTAATTCCAGGGTGGTGAAGGTTCTGGAATGAAAAGCTACAGGGTGAATTTCGCCATCTTCCAGAGAAATGATAGAGAGGATTGCCGCGAGGGTGTAGTCCAAAGCATTGGTTTCCACAATGAGTTGACAATCGGGAATCCAGTGCATAAGGATCGGAGCTGTGGTGAAGGCTTGCTTAAGTGTTTCAAACGATTTCCGATACTCATCAGAGAAGTTCCATTTTATAGATTTCCAAGTAAGTTGGGTAAGTGGAATTGCGATGTCGGAGTAATTATGAATGAAGCATCGGTAAAAGTTCGCAAAGCCTAGGAAGGATTGGATATCTTTTACTTTTCGGGGTTCAGGCCATTCTTGAATTACTTTGATCTTATCGTCTGCCATTGAGAGTCCTTCAGGAGAAAGCATGTATCTGAGATATTCCACCGTTTGTTAGAACCCAGATTCATTCTCAGCTTTCTGCTTTTCTCCGACATATTCCGATTTGCATTTCTGACTTCCTCCACCTGTTTTTGCTTCTCTCCATTCCATCTATATTTAGTCATTTTCATCAAAGATCTACATCTTCGGTCTTATGTCCACATTTACTTTCTACCCCAATCCCGTTTTCGCTCCGTTTTGGATTTCTGTGTTCATATCTTTCCAACATGGATTATATCAATTCGTTATATACAACTCCTCCATCCACCTTGACTCAACAACTTCTCGCTTCCGTTTCTAAGTTCTATCCGACTCTCCGATCTTGTCTGACTTCCTCCAACATCCCGACCCTCTGAAATACCAGGACACGAAGGATCCAAGAGGGTGCAACCTATAAGTTGAAGCCAACGTCCATACATCTTGATCTCCGACTCCAATCCTGTACTCCGACAATTCTGACATCTGACGAGAAGAAATCCAGTTCATAACACCGTTGTCTTGTGGAAGTTGCATTTGTCAGATCTTGCATAAAGTTGGTTTTTTCAGAGTTGTCAGAGAAATTCGCAGACATGCTCTTGATGTTCTTCCAGATTGTTGGAATAAACTAAGATGTCGTCCAAATAGATGAGGACCAAAACATCGAGCATGTCGCTGAATATATCGTTCACAAATCGCTGAAAAGTGGCTGGTGCATTAGTGAGACCAAAGGGCATAACACACCATTCAAAGGAACTGTATTGGGTCCTGAAGGTGGTTTTCCACTCATCGCCCTCTCTAATGTGGACTAAATGGTAAGCATGTCAGAGATTGATTTTGCTGTAAATCCGCGCCTTGCCAGGGCTTTCCAGAAGGTCGGAAAGTCAGGGAAGCGGATATCGGTCTTTTTTTGTGATTTTGTTGAGACTGCGGAAATCGATACAAAGTCGGAGTCAGCCTAATTTCTTCTTCGAGAATACCAGAGCACCGTGTGGAGAAAGTGAAGGGCAGATGAATCCTATGGCTAGTGCCTTGTCAATGAACTTTTGGAGTGTTTCTAGCTCAACTGGAGATATCAGATGATGTACTCTATACCGCTGTCTGCCACTTCGAGTTGTGAATGGGAGATTGCCTTGCTAACTGTGATAAAAAATCAATTTTGCGTGTACGTTCCAGTTCAGTACCCTTGTGTGGACAAAAGACAACTTACTTGTTATTAGCGTGTTATGTAGCTCAATCATTGCAATGCGGCATTAAGTTGTTTGAGCTAACGAATTGGGCCTGTTTTAGTCCGGCTGCTGAAACTCTGAAAATCACCCAAACAAAATTTCAACCTGGGTGTGTCCTCACTGCGTATCAAGATTCACATCCATTGGAATGGTGGTTGGGAACAGTGACACGAGTCCTCTTGATGACTCCTGCAGGAAGGAACATGATCACGTGGAAAAGGAGAAGGAATGGCAGGCAATGATCCGAAGGTGTGCGGAAAGGAAGAAAAGGGCCCTTGTGCTCATTATTTTTTTTGTTGTTGTGCTCGATGGTGCACGTGAGTGTAATTTGTGGATATGTCGAACCTAAAGATGTTCAGAAGATTAGTTTAGACACGCACTTGAAAGATGAATTGACTTGCCACTGCCAATGTTGGTATTCCTTTTCAAGGCTGACGTACATCAATGGTGACTGTGAGGAAGCAATGACAATGTTCAGAATGTTCTACTGAGACAGGCCCTCAACCAGGTAAGAAATGACCATAGGGAGTTCTTATTGGGTGAGCGATTCATTTGAAAAATGCATGTTAGTTCAACTGCCTAAATGTTTAGATGGACAACATGTACCTGCAACAATAAAACCTACATGGCACAGCGAGGAGAGGTTCCAGGGTCAACCTGTGTCCATGGCTCATTTGCCAGAGCATGACTCAAAGGCTGGGAAGGCTGTGGATGTCTCAAAAAGCCATGGATAGGTTATTCTTGGAGATAAAATGCACGTACATGTTTGATGCTGAGGATAAGAGTTGGATCCTCAATTTTTGATAATATAAACAAAATCCACTGCAGCCTGTGGCAGGTCGGTTACTATGGGCATTGTCAACAATATGTAACCTGTAAATTATATGATCAAATGAAACAAAAAGGATAGAATCTGAAGCTGAAGTCTGGTGCACCTGGTGACCCCTACTGCTAGAAACCACTATGATATCCAGAATTTGCAGGCCTAGTAGCGCCCACTAGTGTTATCTGATCTCTCAGTGGCTATTTACCAGAGCTTGCAAAAATGACAAGTCATTTCATCCTCCGACCACTCATTTGTCTTTCCTCCACACCACCACCCTCCCTCAATTTTTTGTACGTGGAACCAGTTAATGACACCCTCCCCTCATACTTCTATTTGTCTCATTATGTCATCTAAGAAAAACCATAATGCACAAATCCAAAGTAAGTATTACCCTTCTCCTCAATGGCCACCTTAATTCCTGAGACCTGTGCATCACCTCGTAACTACTGAACCAGCTTCTGAATAATGGTGTAGACCCTGAACACATTATAAACAACCCCAGTGTGTTCCCTCCACAACTTTAATGCCGCATATAGCCAATATTAACACACTTTCAGTTCTTAAACCCGCACCCACCACCCAGGTATCCCCTCCTGCCACACAGCCTAGTTAATCTTCTCAAAAGATGACTAGATCACACATTTCTGCAGTCAAGAGGTATGATCCGTCTTTCATACTAAAAACTGCAAGTTTTTGACATTGACTGACCGGCCCACAGAAAAATCATTGCTCTAACCCCCCTCTCACCACTCACTCCTCTCACATCTGAAGCCAAACAAGAACACCAGGAGTTTGAAGATGACCAGCCAGAAGAAGAACAGGACGAATCTTCGATCTCCTTAGTCTTTCAATTAAACCTTTTGCATCTCCTGACCTCCCTGCTCCCTGCAGAAGCCTGCTCAGAACCATCCAGACACTGCTAACAAGGACAAGTCCACGATCAGCACCTTGCTCTCTCCTGGTGGGTCTACTATTGTCGCTCCATCACTATTTAAAATTGTGTTGCAACCACACAGCTGCAGCCAATTAAGAAGACTCGCAAAACCATTGCGGTCTGTATTCTACCACTACCCGTTCCCTCCTCACTGAATACTCTTGACGTTTATATGGCTCTGCTACAGGTACCTTCTAATCTCTTGGGTTGTCATTTCTTCTGATAGCTCTTTTTGTGCAGGAATGCCTGTGATCATTCAAAAATGCAAGGCTGTCAAAGATCACGAGGATGAGCCCAAGCTTGCCCCACCTGTCAGTCACATCTGCCAGTCCAAAGTTTCTTATTCACGTCGATCGTAAGCCAAAAGTTCCAAACATGTGGTGACTCCTTTCACACTCTGTTTGTTTGTACTCATGAGTCCCAATTTATATAGACAGTGGCTCCGTCTGGCACAGCAGTTCATGTTTTCCCTATTGCACAACTCGCTTCTGATCTATGTTAGACAATGGTGGCCAAGATCTCAGTAAATGTTTCCTATTAATGCTACATAACACTTACCTTTGCTCACCCCAGGAAATGAAAAGGGCTCCAACCACCTCCAAGGTAAGCAATATAACATTCATGCACTTAGAAATAACCTGTATTGACCAGAGCCAGGCAACGAAGCTTACCAACTCGAAGAAGACCAAAAAAGTAAAATTTTATATCTCTAAGAATTCTCACTGACAATAATTCAACCTTAATTCACCAGATCTCCCTTCCATTCCTCTTGACCTATTGCCTCATCGCATTGAAACTCGTTCCTGCATGCGCTTCGCACATATCGGTCCTGTTGAAAGTGGACAGTTCAGAACCTATTTACACCACAGAACACTAGCACAGCACTGGGAACAGTGGATGGGTACTCAGTTTATTGAGAAGTAAAGAAAACAAAGTGTAACTACACATACCTGGGAACAGTGGATACTCAGTTAGAGAGTCACCCACACAGTTCCCCTACGCTTTAGGGTGCTTAATAAGTGCCCAAAGCGGAGTTAAAATACATCCAAGAAAAGAAACAACAATATTCAAGCAACTATACAAGCTAGAGTGATGGGACAACCACCAAATTCAACACTCCCACCTGATGTCACAGCTCTCTAGCTAGTGCATCACCAATACCACGATATGCTATCATCAAACATCTCATAATCCTTCCTCTGAGATTAAGGCGAGCATGGCTAGGCATGTGTGGAGTTAAGTCACTCACACTCTCGTAATTGAATGTGGTTTGACTTGTCCCAGGTGTTACAACTGGGGGAAAGAGAGAGGAAAGAGACTTGAGCTCTGGAGGGAGTGTGACTGAACTCCAGCATGCAGGAGCAAGATAGACTGAGGGTGGTGAAGTGATTTCTGGTTCAGGTGTTGCAAATGCAAATGGTGGTGCAGGGATTATAAAAGTTAAGGAAGCAGGGCAATGCATGGGAAAGCACATGACAATGATAGCAGATTGTGTCTGGTGTGGATGATGTGTGCGATGATGAAAATGCAAATTGGAGTTTGAAACAAAAATATACAGTTGGTGGAGAAAATAAAAGAACAGAAAAGAAAAATAAATGCTAAACTAAACCAAGCATGTCTCTACTGCTGCCCATCTTTGCCTTAGGCAAGGATTTAGTTAAAACATCTGCAGGCATCTCAGCAGTAGGACAATGCACTACTTTGATCTGCCCAGTGTCAACGACATCTCTCAACCAATAATAGCGTAGGTCAAGATGTTTAATCCTTCCATGGTGTTCAGGGTTCTTTGCAACAGCGACAGCTGACTGGTTATCAATATGTAGAGTTGATCCACCACTCTGAGTGTATCCTAACTCTGCAAAGAGATTTCTCAACCATAATATTTCTTGACCAGCAGACACTGCTGCCACATACTCTGCCTCAGTAGTAGACAGTGTTACCATAGTCTGCAATTTGCTACTCCAGCTGATAGCACCTGTGCCCATTTTTACCACAAAGGCACCAGTTGAACGACCAGAGCTCTTATCTCCACCATGGTCTGCATCAGAGTAAGTCAAGAAAAGCTCTGATGCAGATGTAGGAGAATAAGTAAGCTTGTAGTCTATGGTGGCCTTAAGATAGCGCAACAGATGCTTGACTGCATTCCAGTGTGCCCTGCCAGGATTATGATTGAATCTGGCTAATACTCCAACTGTGTAAGCAATGTCTGGCCAAGTAGAAATGGCCAAGTACATAAGAGAGCCAACAGCATGGATGTAAGGCACAGATTTCATAAAATCCTTTTATTCCACAGTAGAAGGGGACTGTTCTGCAGTGAGTTTTACACCAGGATCCATAGGAGTTCCAACTGGTGAGCAGTCAGTCATGCCATAGCGTTCCAACACATCTAAAGTGTATTGGTGCTGTGAGAGGCTCAGAGTACGCTTTGCTCTGTCACGCTCAATGCCAACTCCTAATAGGAAATTGACAGGGCCAAGATCATGCAGCTTGAAACGCTTCTTTAACTCATCCTTGACATGTTGGATGGCAGACTTTGACTTGGAGACAATTGTCATGTCATCAACAAACACAGGGATGATAACCTTGGCACCCTCTTTCTGGTATACCCAAATACTATGGTCACAGCGTACTTTGGCAAAACCCATTTCTTGCAGCACAGCATCAAGCTTCTTGTGCCAAATCCTTGGTGACTGGCGAAGTCCATAGATGCCTTTGAGCAGACGTAAGAAGTCATCATAGGAGCCCTGGTGGAAACCCTCAGGCTGTTCCATGTATACTTCTTCTTCCAATTCTCCATTTAGAAAGGCATTGGAAATGTCAATGCTCTCTAACTCAAGATCCTCCAGTGCAGCCAAGGCAAGAATAGCTCGCAGGGCAGCCCATTTGGCAGTTGGTGCAAATGTGTCTTTGAAATCGAATCCAGGATGCTGTGAATAGCCTTTGGCTACCACTCTGCCTTTGTAACGATTAATGGAACCATCCTTGTTCCGCTTGATCACAAACACCCAACGACTACCAATGGCCTTGCATCCTGGAGGTAGTTTGGCAAGCTGCCAAGTACCATTGTCTACTAGAGCTTTGATTTCATCATAAGCAGATTTATACCAGTGTTCCGCATCAGGACGTGCCATAGCTTCTGCAAATGTCTTTGGATCATCACTGTGTGTACTTGCCTTGAATACATACTCAAAGGCTTCACACATGGTCAAGCATGCATACTCAACAGAAGTAGTGTGCAGTGATTCTTCACTAGAAGCAGACTCAGGTTCATTGTCTGATTCAGCAGACTCTTGGCCTTCCTCATCACTGGACTCAAGTACAGGGGTGGACTCCCTATACATTTGCCGCTGCTGAGTTGGAAGAGTCCACCATGGTTCAGGAGGATTATGCTGTCTGAGAGGATATCTGCGCACAGGAGCCTCTGGAGTAGGAGATGGTGCTGAGGAGGATGATGATGATGATGATGAAGGGGATGGAGGAGATTGAGGTGGAGGTGAAGGAGATGGTTGGACATGTACATCTGCTGGCTCTTCTCCCACCTGTTCAGGCAAATCTCCCACCACATCAGGGGCATCTCCCACCAGATGGTATCCACCTCCATAGCCTGAATCATTAGTCTCCACTACAGTTGGTTCAGAGGACTTGTGCATGGGAAGGGACTTGGATTTAGTAAGGCCAGGGAAATACCGTTCATCAAACTCAGCTCTATTGCTAATGACAATCTTTTGAGTGACTGGATTATAGAATTTCCATCCTTTATACTCTGCAGGATACCCAATGAAGACACATTTCTCTGTGTGGGGGACTAAGTCCTTTCCTCTTATCTTTTTTGCACATGCACATAGGCAGTGCATCCAAACACACGTAGATGAGACACATCCGGTTTCTTCCCATACAAAGCAGTGTAAGGCAGCTTGCCATCAAGTGCAGAGGTAGGAGATCTATTACGCACATGGACCAGGGCAGGAATGACATAGCCCCAGAATGAAGGAGGAAGCCCAGATTCTTCCAACATTGAAGTGGAACTCTCTTCCATTGTGCGATTAAACCGCTCAGAAACACCATTCTGATGAGCTTCATTTCTGACAGTGTGCTGTCTGGCTATGCCACAAGCTGCCAGGAAAGAATCAAATTTCCCAGAGATGTATTCCCCACCCTTGTCATCCCCACATAATTTTTATTTTATGTCCTGTCAAGTTCTCAAGTGCTGCTTTGAAAGTCTTGAATGCCTCAAAGGTGTCAGACTTCTTTCTAATCAGGCAGACAACTCTGAACCTAGTGGCATCATCAATAAATGTCAGCCAGTATCTGTAGCCCTCTCTGGTGGCCACTGGCATTGGTCCATGCAGGTCAGTGTGGATAAGTTCTAAGGGAACTTTGGAGTGTGATGTAGCCACTTTATTCACCACCCTGTGCTGCTTACCTGCAAGACATGGCTCACAGATGGGGTCAGGTGATGCATGAGACTTGACAGTTAAGCCAGAAGTCAGATTACCAGAGATAAGACGCTTCACATCTCCAAGATTCAGATGAGAAACTGACGATGCCAAAGGTTAATATCCAAAGGACAAGTGCTAATGAGACCAGCAAACTCCTCTGCTGTGGGCTCTGTCACACCATCAAGGGATGCAATATTGTGCTGGTTCACAGTATTTCTTGTGTGCCCTCCTGCTCCCTAGCAATTCCAAGAACAGATGTAGTCAGTGTGTGAGTGTCATACTCATCTGAGCAACCACTCTCATTCTCACTAGTAACATATTCACTGCCAGATGAGTCTGGGGTGTTTGACTGCCATAAACAAACTCATGCTGCTGCTGCGCTCTTGTTCAGCTGCCATAGGATTTCACAAGAGCATGTGATGCACAGATGGAGCCAGCACACTGTTTTTTTTTCCCTCAGAAATTTGAAACATTACATAAGCAAACCACAATTTGCCTACAGCTTCCTTTCTCCATTTAGCACCAATCCAGCTTAGGAAACTAAGGTTGTAGAGGAATTCTCCCACTTGCTACAGGCTCTGCTTGGGTTAAGTGAGAAGAGGTGACTGGCACTGTAGTCTCTGTGCGAGCTGTTCAACTGGTATGTCTTCGTCGTACGAGAACAAATGTCATTGTGCCACCGTACATGTATAATTGACAAGGGAATTTGCATCTGCCGTGATCCCAGCCGCTGGAAACAAATCAAGGTGTCCTGAGTTGGGAAATGCTTGGGACATCTTCAGGAAAGCTATCATGTTAACATTGTGTATGGACTTTTAACATGCTTGTTTTATTTAATATGGTCTAGATATGTTTCAAAGCCAGACATACATGGAAAAATTAAAATGTTCATAGCATGTACTCCATATTATCACAGGATGTTTTGTGAATGCACTGGAAAAGGCCATATTGTGAACACATTCTGTGATTATATGGAATACATGCTATGAACATTTTAATTTTTCCATGTATGTCTGGCTTTGAAACATATCTAGACCATATTAAATAAAACAAGCATGTTAAAAGTCCATACACAATGTTAACATGATAGCTTTCCTGAAGATGTCCCAAGCATTTCCCAACTCAGGACACCTTGATTTGTTTCCAGCGGCTGGGATCACGGCAGATGCAAATTCCCTTGTCAATTATACATGTACGGTGGCACAATGACATTTGTTCTCGTACGATGAAGACATACCAGTTGAACAGCTCGCACAGAGACTACAGTGCCAGTCACCTCTTCTCACTTAACCCAAGCAGAGCCTGTAGCAAGTGGAGAATTCCTCTACAACCTTAGTTTCCTAAGCTGGATTGGTGCTAAATGGAGAAAAGAAGCTGTAGGCAAATTGTGGTTTGCTTATGTAATGTTTCAAATTTCTGAGGAAAAAAAAAACAGTGTGCTGGCTCCATCTGTGCATCACATGCTCTTGTGAAATCCTATGGCAGCTGAACAAGAGCGCAGCAGCAGCATGAGTTTGTTTATGGCAGTCAAACACCCCAGACTCATCTGGCAGTGAATATGTTACTAGTGAGAATGAGAGTGGTTGCTCAGATGAGTATGACACTCACACACTGACTACATCTGTTCTCAGAATTGCTAGGGAGCAGGAGGGCACACAAGAAAGTACAGAAGATGATCTTTGGATGGAGGATGATGCTGATTGCATGTGGAGATTCATCTAACAACGGTTACTTAGGACCCTCTTGTCTGAGAAACAGAATCCTCAAAAAAAATGTGGGCCATATTTAGATGACAGCCGAACAACCCAATGGTGGAAGAAAAAGAAACATGCAGCAGCCACCGAGAGCAAGAGGAAAAATGCCACATTCTGGAATAAATGGGTGAAAGTAAGTTTTGTGGCTTGCATTTTTGTGGCACTCTCATTGCTGCTGCAGCCACAAAGATCACATATTTCCATGCCTGGAGACCAGATATCCCAACCAATCGAGATAGATATTGAAGAACCTATCGGTGAAGAGCCTGGAATATGAACAGAATGAACAGACACCATTGGTCATATGCAGTGAGAAAATATATGTCACATCGTCGTGTTCCAGCGAATGTTATGGAGGATCCCAAACTTCTGCACAAGTAAACAAAGCGGAGTTGGAACTGAGGTGGAGTGGTAGTCAGTCCAGGGGAATCCTGTGCCTCTGGTTGCTTCATACTCATCCAAACAAGTCTATAAACGTGTAGAAAGGGTTCTCTGAAGTCCCCCCTCTTTTCCCGGCTGTCTAGGGCACTAAACCTTATTTGTTTCAAATTTTGAGAGGTTCAGAACCAAAAAATTCGATTTAAGCTTAGTGCTTGACAACCTAACCTACTGTACCCTAAAGCATGTCAAATATGTAATTTCATGTTCTTAGAATATTTGAGTTTGTAATAACGACTGCAAAGATTGCGATCAAACCCTGCAATGCGCGTCAGTGAGAAGAGGTGACTGGCACTGTATGTGATTTGAAGCAGGGCTACACACAGTATGGAGGTGAGCACGAGTTGACTTTTGCTGTTAGATGTCTTGTACAATGTTTTTCAGGGCTTCGTCCATTTGGCATGTCACTGTTGCATGTGGGCTACAATGTTCACTATCAGTTCCAGTTGTATCACTCTGATCTGTCAGGCAATTACTCGGGGTGGAAAGTGACATGCATCAGTGCAAACAACGGCACCATACAGTCTCTCTTGAAGCAAGAGTACAAAGATGACATTTCAGTAGAAGGATTAGCCATGCGTGTAATGGGCAAGATGATGGACAGTACTACGCTAGGGAGTGAAAAACGTGAGTGACCAATCATTGTATTCACTTGTGCAGTCTAAACATGTAATGTAACAGTTGAATTTGCGGTTTTGACGTTGGACAAGATGACAAAGCAGCTGCATGCAAAGATATACAAGCCAACCGAAGTAGATGCGCTATTGGTCACACATGGACAGGAAGAAGACACTGAGATGAAGATGGCATAGCAATGTACATACTTAATTGTAATGAGAGTAAGGTGGATACGGAACAGGACCGGAACCACTAGCGAGATGATCTGAGTTGAATAACGCCACGCGTGATGTGCGTGATTGTGACAAAGCGAAAGGGTAACACACGGAAAGCTGCGTGAAACAGGCAGCTTAGCGCGAGTGTTCTGCGGTTAGCGTCCCGCTTGGTTAGCTCTTAAAACGCAAGGTTGTCCGACCTCTTGTAAAAAGTCACCATCCTCCTATGGCGGCGTCGCCCCTCCTCACGGCGTTGCTCGTCCTTCGCATCGCCGGGCCTGGTGTGCTTGTCCTCCTTGCCGCGTCCTTGTCATTTTTACGACCTTTGTCACACGACCATGATCACGACAGCTCTCCCATCGTATCCGTCATCATCCCCCACAAGATTCCTCGCAGAGCTCTGATTCTTTCTTTCCTCTCCTTCACCGCACTCGCCTTCTTCCTCGATGGCGTGCTTGTTGTGGCTCGTGCAGTGCTCACAGGTGTCTGGGAAGGTTCTTCGCCGCAATGGCGCCTTATCGAAGTTGCCGATGTTCTCGGCCTTGTTGCGTTCGCCGGTTTGGCCGCTCTGGGCACCTGGAAAGACGTCAACGATGTCCAGATTTGGACACGCCGTCGTGTCAGAGTATTTGCTGTCTTTGCCCTAGCTGTCGATATTGCCCAAGTTGTGCTGTTGGCTCTCTCAGTGAGCCTTGTAAACAAGCGAGCACCATCGACCGACTCCCCTCTAGGCCGGTTTGATGTCCCCAACTCCCTTCACTTCCTCCTAGTCATTTTGCGTGTCCTTTTCTTGACGGTGCTTGTCCCCGCAGTCTACTTCCCACGTATCTCATATGTCCCTGCGAATCGCAATGTTGCCAGCGAAGACGCAGACGCTTCGACTAGTCTCCTCGTTTCTTCCTCTCTCCTCGTCTCCTCTAACACACAATATGGTACATTCGCGTCCAATCCCCAGACACCCCTCAACATCACGCGAAGCCATACTCCTACGCCGACGGAAGGGGCACCTTCCTCCGCCAATCCGCAGGTCAACCCTCCACCAGCAGCAGCGCCAGGACCTCTCAAACCTAACCCACGCAAGGAGGTTAGCGAGGATCCGAGCTGGAGTGAGCTTGGTCAACGTCTTGGCAAGCTCGCTCCCTATTTGTGGCCTAAAAAAGATAGAGGGCTTCAAATCCTCGCCGTGAGCGCACAGACATTTAACGACCATTTTCTGAAAATAAACGTACAAACACATCTAGGTCATCTGCATTATGCTTCTAGTAGTAGGACGAATCGTCAACGTCCTCATTCCCTTGACGCTCGGAAACCTAGTTCACGTGTTAGAACGACGTGCGGGCTCCGGACCTGGGTCTACCTCTGCATCACCCTGGCCTAGTCTTTTTCTCTATGTTGTGCTGCGCTTTTTGCAGAGTCCAGGAGGCTTGCCTGCCCTGAGAGATGTCAGTGTACCACTGGTTGCGATCTTGATGTAAGACTGATGCTACCTGTTTAGACCTTATGGGCTCCTGTGATGCAATACTCCGATCGAGGTGGGTTTTCCATGGCATAGTTTGAACTAGCATGGCTAAGCTTCAAGAATAGAAATGTCACAACTCTCTTTCGATCATCTTCTAAATCTCTCACTGGCATTTCACACCCGCCGTAAGACAGGGGAGGTGTTGCGCATCCTTGACCGTGGCGCTGCCATCAATCATATTCTGGAGGTGTGTTGACTCTACGATAGCTTATACCTTTTCCATCATTCTTTTGGTTCTAGTTACTTCTTTTCAATATCGGTCCCACATTCTTCGACATCGCCATCGCGCTTGTCCTCTTTTATTATTTCTTTGGATGGCCCCTAGCTTTGGTTGTTCTAGCTGTCATGGTAGCATATGGTGGGTAGTTCTCCCTTTTCCCTTTTATCTTCTAAATATTGATACTGTGGTTTGCAGTGGCGTCTAGTGTACGGCTTTCATTTTAGATACTAGGACATAAACTGATATCTTTACAGGTCATTTTAACCAAATGGCGTACCAAGATTCGCCGACGCATGAATGATCGTGATGTTGTATGTGATCGATCCGCGACATCTCCTTGAAGGCTTCAATGCACTAACGGTATACGATAGATCACTCGTGGGATTCACACCGATTGTTTGCTCAACTATGAGACCGTCAAATATTTTGGTGGCGAACAACATGAAGGCCGACGGTACCAGGAGGCTATCCGTGAATATCAGGCGCTCGAGTATCGCGTCATGGGTATGGCTATCCTTATTCAGCTTCTGTGTGTGTGGCACTGATTGATTCCTGCCACAGTGTCTCTTAACTTGTTGAATTTGGTTCAGAACCTCATCTTCGTGGGTTTCTCCTATATGGCCTGGTATCTGATTGAATTTAGTGTTATCTTTTGTAGTCGCTTGGTATTCTTGTTGGCAGTTTGCTCGTAGCTGTCCAGATTACCAATGGAACTCTGAACGCGAGTGGGGAACCAATGACGGGTAGTGACTTCGTGATCTTCATCACGTACCTCGCCCAAGTAAGCCAAATCGGACTGTTATGGTCGTAACTTATATGACTTTGGCCAATAGCTGTATGGCCCGCTTAACAGTTTGGGATATATATATCGATCCATTAACCAGAATCTAGTGGATACAGAACGGTTGATGAAGCTCCTTGACGAGCCACCTGAAGTCAATGACAAACCAAATGCTCCAGCACTCCGTGTTGAGAATGGAGAGATCGAGTTTGGTTTGTTATCCTCTATCAATCACATACCAAGATTAACTTTTGGTCCAAGAGAACGTCAGCTTTTCGTATGACGGACGTAGCACGGCTTTGAACGGTGTCTCTTTCAAAGTACCAAAGAATTCCTCAGTGGCACTTGTTGGAGAAAGTGGAAGTGGAAAGAGTACAGTGCTAAGGCTCCTGTATCGCTTCTATGACCTTAAAGATGGCGAGGGTCGTATTCTTATCGACGGGCAAGACATCCGCGAGGTGACCCAACAATCGCTCCGCAAGGCAATCGGTGTCGTGCCTCAGGACAGTGTTTTGTTCAATTCGAGCATTGGATATAACATTGGGTCTGTCTCCAGGCTATTGTTTATCTGCGTAACTAACCAGCGTGGGAAATAAAGATACGGAAAGTTTGGGGCTTCAGCTTCGGAAATTGAAACCGCTGCTCAGGCTGCCCAGATGCATGAACGAATCATAACGTTCCCTGATGGATACGACACTAAGGTCGGTGAGCGGGGAATTCGACTTAGCGGAGGCGAGAAACAGCGTGTGGCGATTGCACGAACATTGCTGAAGAATCCGCCGATTCTCTTGTTGGATGAGGCGACAAGTGCTTTAGATACATCAACTGAGAAGGATATCCAGAAGGCGTTGCAGAACTTGGTTAGTTTCCTATCGGATATTGTGGTTGACGCGGCAGTTTTATATCTCTTTTGCTGCATAGGTCAAAGGTCGTTCCTCCTTGTCTATTGCTCACCGCCTATCGGTAGGCAATCTAATTTTTTAATGTGGTGTTACGCCTAATCTTATTTTATCTTCAGACTATTGCGACTGCCGATATGTATGTTTTTGTGATCTTGGTGTATAGAAATGTGCTTATATTTCACAGCATCTTGGTTCTTAAAGAAGGTCAGATCGTAGAGTCCGGGAGTTTCCGCGAGCTGTTGACACAGAATGGTATCTTCGCGAGCATGTGGGCAGATCAAGTTTCAGCCGACGACGAGTTGCCCGATCGTTCCAGTGTCCAGAAGGAAGTAGTGTCTGGTTATCATGTTGTCGAACCCGAAGTTAAGCTGGAGGCTGCAGCACTGGAGTTCCCTCGACCACAAATGACTGCATCGGATGTTGTTTCACCTGAACCACAAAATCCTTTCGCAGATCCCATTGACGTGGAGTTGGTCGAACAATTTATTACCACCGAATCTCCTCAAGTTCAAGAAGCAGAACTCCCGGCTGAACTATCCACTGAGCATGTGGAACCCACTGGTACTCAGGCACTGCAAAATGATGAGCCACAGAAGGACACGTCTTCTCAAACTTATGCCGAAGTAGCGGCTAGGCTTCCTGAAAACAATTCAGCCCCTACCACGTTTCCGTCGTCGGAGCCTCCTATTTCTCCAATCGAATTCCCTTCGTCGTCTCAACCGTCGTCGTCTCAACCTGAAATCGCCACCTCACCTGGCGTGACATTTAGTGCTGGCGTTGACACGCCGCCGCGATCCGGCACTCCAGATCCAGATGGAAAACCCAAGCGCATACGGAAGACCTCACAGAACATTCAGAAATTCGCTCGCAGTCTGTCTTTCGCCACCCGACGGCAAAGTTCAGGCATACAACCCCCGAAGGCTGAAGGATCACCCAGAACATCTCGCGAGGACAGTAGCGCGACCCGTGGAGAGGGTAGTGTTGGGGGAGATAGTACGGACTTGAGTGTCACTGGGGATGATAAGGAGGCGAAGGCGAAGAATAAAAAGAGCAAGAAAGTTAAAGGCACAAAATAAGCCTTATTATTACCTTCTCTCGGTAGATCCATTCTCATCCTCTATGATTTTCACGACTCGATACGTTTGCCGTAGCTTTCTCTCTTAAGTTTACATCTTTCTTTCTATGGATTTTTAGAAGATATCACCTTTTAGCATGTAATTTTGCCTATATGAATGGATTTAGAAATGGAAGTTTTGATCGAGATCCAAGGTGTGGTATTGTTTGTTTATGGTCCGTGCGACACCCTGCTCGCGGAGTTTCGGCGTTTGAAAGTGCTGGTGTACATAAGATCAACCCCTGGCTCTCGTTGGGGCTCTCTCTTTCTCCCATCATCGTTTTCGTTGTCCCGTGGTTTTTCGTCTCGCTTTCGTTTTTCGGAATCAGGCTTTACTTCTTTGGTACGCGTCCCCTCACAAACACAGACAACACAGATCCCATAATGTCAGCAAAAGTTTACGTTGGGTCAGTTTTGCTGCTGTCGCAATCGTGGCTGGGCAGTTCTTTCGTGCTCGTATTCTTCTGACTGATAGATGATATGGCTGTAGCAATTTGAGCTGGAACACGACCGATGATACTCTGAATCAAGTTCGTGTGCTCCTGTTCCGTGCGTTGATGCCTCTGTGCAAACATTGTTGCTCTCGTCTTGTAGGCATTCAGCCAATTTGGCACGGTTTTGGATGTACGATACTTTCTCGCTATGCATCCATTTTAGACCTCCTCTTGAGCGTCGTGTGACATTTGCTTCTCGTCAGTCTATCGTCATGCGCGACCGTGACACTGGTCGCTCCCGTGGCTTCGGTTTTGTTACGTACGGTTCATCGTCGGAAGCAGAGGCTGCTATTGCCGGTCTCCACGAGCAGGAGCTCGATGGTAGAAGAATCAAAGTTAATTTGGCGAATGCCAGACCCTCCGGCGGCGGCAGCGGCGGAGGTAAATTACATGATTACGTTATCGCTTAGTTGAAATGTTAATCGTATCCGAATGCAGGTGGGTATGGTGGTGGTGGTGGTGGTGGAAGCTACGGCGGAGGAGGAGGATATAACAGCGGCTACAATGGTGGTTAGCACTACAATTACTCCCTACACGCACTTTGATCAACTAATTCCCTAATCAGGAGGTGGTGGAGGTTACCCGAGTGGTAAGGTCAATCGTGTGCCTTCCTAGACCATAACTCATCAATTGTCCATCGAAGGTGGAGGAGGCTACCAAGGTCAGTAATTCAGGAATTACATGTTTAACTTCTAATGCCCTATTACTAGGCGGAGGAGGAGGTTACCAAGGTGGTGGTGGGTACCAGGAATTACATGTTTAACTTCTAATGCCCTATTGCTAGGCGGAGGAGGAGGTTACCAAGGTGGTGGTGGGTACCAATCTTACCAAAGCGGTGCGCTGTTCATCACGCTGCTCACCATCGACTCACCATTGAGTAGGATCGAACACAGGCTACGGCGGCTATGGTAGTGGCGGAGGGGGCTACTGATTACCTTTCACACCCATCTCTTAAGTGAATTGTCAGCTCACGCTCTTAACGGTTTGTTGACGCAAACTTGTAGCCCTGGCTATAAAGTTGGCCATTATGCCCAAATCTACTCTGTCATGTCTACACCTCCATCTCTCCTTCCTCCTACTTCCGATTGCTCACGTATTGTGGACTTGTCGAACTCCCGGTCTCTTAGGTCTTTTCAGGCATCGTCCTTGTCTTATTTTTCTGATATGACTCCCACACCCACTGGCCTCTCGTGTAGTCTTCTCCTAGTTCATTGACAGCACTGTTCCGTTCGCAAGAACCGTCTTGTACTTGTATGGTGTTACACCCACGCTTCGTCTGGTCGGTCGGGTGCATTGGTTCCTATCTCTACCTTGTATCTCAGAAATCCCAGAAAATGCTATCTCCGTTTGCAGAAACTACTGGCGCTTTTACTTCATAAGAGCAGTAAATCTAAGTGGTGAAAAAATCTTGCATACAAAAAGATGCAAACCTGTACAGCTTGACAATGTTATCAAGGAGTTGAAGAATTTATCTACATGTCCACAAGCATGTAAAATACTTGTGAAGCGGAGCTTCACGAAGGATGCGGAACTTGCGGAGTGTGTCGGAGAGCGGCTTGCTCCGAACCTCAAATAGAGGTTGAAGTCCCGCCAGGGGTCTAAGATGACGTACGGTTAGAAAGGATGCAATCAGTCCACGGAAGTTTATCGGATTTAACGGGGGAGGCATGTCTAAGATAAAATGGCGGGATGAGCTTCGGGGGTGCTGACGAGATGTCTCAGATGGGCGCTGTGGCCGTTTTTCCATAAGTGCATTGTGCCCACAGTACTTTGTTGCTGGCAGAGCTTTGACCTTGGGCAAGTGTGGCAAATCACGAGACACAATGGCAATGTGCACGACAAAGTCAAGCCAACACACTGCAGCTGAGACGAGGGGCACGTGAGTATGTGCTAGGATCGGGTCGAGGAGCCGAACCAGAAACCGACGACTTAGATGGAGGCAATGGCTTTGTGGCACAGCCTATCGCGATTTCATTTCGAGAATAGAATGTGGACAATACCGGCCTGGCCCCTTCAGGCAGCTCCTGGCCTTCACGGTGGGTGGAAATGGGGATGTTCGCGTGAGAAGGCCGTAGTGTCAGGTAGATCTGCGAGCACTGGGATCTGCAACGATCACGTGATGATGAGACTGAGACAACAAGAGTGCAAAAGGGAATAGTCTTGTATTTGGCATGAAGAGAGATCTAGACATGGGAGGTCCGTGAACAACCTGGATCATCTCCGAGCACGCCTCCAAGTGGGAGCGCGGGCCTAAGCGTGACGATCCCCACGCTGTTCCGGATTAGAATGCACAGGAGATCTGCCTCCAAGCCTGCAGCGCTGCAGCCTTAAAGTCTCTGGGCTCACACCCCACAACGCTTTTGCTCTCCGTGTCTCCTTTGCCACCAGCGTCTGCGTCTCCTTTGTCCAAAGTGTTCCGCCTCGCCTCAAAGCCTTCTTGCCTTGCTCGCACTCCCGACGCTTGACTTGCCTTTCACTTGCCCTTGGCCTGTCTGTGAGCCCGCCGTGCGCTGTGTCGGTCGGTAAAGCGTTGCTGACAGTGTTTTCCGGGGGTCTGCTCAAAACACGGACCTACAGCGCACACATTCCACGAAATGATTGTTTTCGAGCCTTCCCACCCGCCCTTTTGGTGCCAAACACATTCTGCTTCATCCTTTCACTACCTCCACGCCTCTCCGCCTCCGTCGCCGTTCTACGATCTCCCAATTCACTTCATGACGGGTCCTACAAGGACAGAACCTTCTAACCACCGCGTCAACCCTCTCCTCCCTGCAAACCCGCCCCGTCCTCCCAATGCCTGGATCCTATATCGTTCCGACAAGCTGAAGGACCTGCCTCCGCCTCCGCCCGGCATGCCTCGCCAGCCGCAAGCAGACATCTCAAAGACAATCTCCGCAATGTGGAAGTCCGAGTCGCCAGAAGTTCGCGCCCATTATGAACGTCTCAGCGACATCAGGAAGGCCGAACACCAAGCCCTCTATCCTGGCTATCGCTTTCAACCCATGAAGAAGGCCGACAAGGATCGTCTGCGCGCTGAGAAGCAGGCTGAAAAGGAGCGCGAGCGTGGTACGCGTCGAACCAAGGCGCGGTCGCGCGTACCCGCAGGCCAGGAGCCTCCGCCGTTGTACACCACCGAAGCGCGTTTTCCCACTGCCGGGCCGTCGCAAACCGCGTCTAGCGCGTCGACTCCCTCGGCGAGCCATTCTAGCAGCCAGCAGCTATCTGCCCCCGCGTCGCAGCCATCCATTTCCTCCGATCTCCCTACCCCGCCAGGCGATCACCCACCCACACCCGCTCACCATTCCACCAGTCCCTCTCCATACCCTCTCCCGCCATCCACGACTTCAATCCCCCCCCTTATTGCTCCTCGACCCGGTGTACCGCAACGACCACCCTCGGCATCGGGTTGGCATCAGGACCAACAACAAAACACGCAGGGGAGTGACCAGGAGTTCAACGCATTGTGGTTGGATCAGGGCCCAGTGCCCGACATGACACAGTATTCTTCGTCACAGGTGAGTTTAAACTGTTTTAAACTTTAGAACAATACACCGACACGTATGTTGTGCAGGAGTACCTCACAGTGCCGCTTCCCAATCATGCGCCGCAACATCCATTGGGATGGTCGCCGGATGACCCCGTTCCGCTTACAGACCTGCCCTTCTACCAAGGGGATCCTCTACATGCCGTGCTGTCAGCCACGGACGATCCTAACGTGTTCAACCTGGGTAACTTGGACTTTGATGTGAATGAGCTATTCGATGGCACACGTGAGATCGAGGTGTCGATGGGGACAAACATGATGTCCTCCTCGTTTGGAGACATGAGCCAATTCAACGCATTCGCCAATCTCTTATCCAATTGGGACACTTCGCAGTTCCCATCGCTAGACCCCAACATGATGGCGAGTACAAGTGTGGGCCTGCAGGCAAATGCGAGTGATTTGACGTTCGATCATACGCAACGCACGCCGTCGCTGTCGAGCACCCTAGAGAGCTTGGGCTCGTACTCCTTTGAAAGCATGGTCGATGAGCAACATCGCGGCGTTTTCGAGGAGCCTGAGTTCGCCAATGTATCGACGCCCGACCCACAGTTGCGCCCGACCCCTACACCGACCCCTACCCCTCAGGAATCGGCGCAAGTATCACCAGCACCGTATGTACCTCCTGCCGGAGCTGCCAACTCGTCGACACGTCGCGTCGCTGCCGACTGGAAACACATCCGCCTCACACCCGAGCCTGAGGTGACGTGGACAGGCCACAGACGGTCATAATCGTCTTTTGCTTCGGTGGGTTTCGGCATCTAGAACGCTGATTTTTCTTGCATATTGTCTTCACTCTGTATTTCATATCATCACGCGCGACACTTTACCTCCATCTCACCCCACCGATTTAAATTCATATTTCTTTTCTATCTACTATTCCCTTGTTTGCTGCGGCCGGAATCCACGGTAACTGTTCGTCTCACCGCTTTCCGTGATGTTTTTGCTTTGTTGCATGCATTTTTCAAGACTCATCTGTGCCACCCGTGTATGTTTTCTGTGCGTACGTATCTTATCGCCAAGGAAAAAGAAAAAACAGAGATGGTTTTGCGCCACAGTCGGCTTCTGTATACGCTCTTTTGTTCTTTCAACAAGAAAGATTGTTGCGGGCAAAGAATTATTTCAGTGCTTGGACCGCGGACACTGTGTCGACACACGGACCAAATTAAATTGACCCTAAAGTTTTGCATTTCTCCCAACATTTTGGGAAACAAGACCTTTGCAAGACCTGTCACATTGGGAATAATTGAGTCAGTTTCATTTCGCTAATTGCACACGGGCTCAATCAGTGTTTAACACCTTAACCTTACTCTAATTGTATGCAAGATTTAAGTTAGAGGCATAGCCAGATCAGAGATCCAAAAAGGTATAGCGATAAAAGGCATCCACGGCCTCAGGAATGTATATACATATCGAGTACTGTTGTATCAGATGTATATAGAGAGTTGCAGCGCCACCATGGTGCCGGAGATTGTCGCGCATGGGGTAAGCCCTGGTCGAGGATCTTGCTCATTCGACTATCGAATTGCATGGACGTGCGACGCGTATTATAAGGGTTGAAAGAGAATGCTCCTATCTGTAAGGAAATGAAGTGGCACACGGTCAGACGATTCACCTTAACATGTGCGCACTGCGGATCATGATGCTAGTACCGGCTCCGCTCCTCTTGTCTGCGATTAGCTTGAACGGCACACGCAATGGATGAAAAACAGTCGACGCCTCCACTTTGGTGTACAACAATTTCATACGAACGAAGTGACAGTTTATTCCAGTTCGGATCCACTTGGCCTCCTGTGAACATTACGAACTACAGCGAACTACCCATAGGGTAGGCACGGCCCTGAGCAATAGTAGATCAGTCTACGGTGATATGAGCAAATCAGAGACACCTCAGAACGAACCCACGAACGTTCTCAAGCAAACCTAAGTATACCTGGAGCAGTGATCACGACTCTCCCAGACCTTTGAGCACTTTCTCTAGACTCTCTCGAACGTGATCCAGCTTCTCGCCGACGCTATCCAACTCGCTTCTACTTTGGATCCGAAGTGCGGCTCTGGCTTCCTTCACAAACTCGTAGGATCGTTGGACGGACTGGTCCTCGGGTTTCTCCGCACCTTCTCCTTCTGACGGAATCCTCGTTAGATCTAGATCTGAGGCCCTGAGAAGTGCGAGGTCACGCAGAATGTCGGCCAGCGGCAGGAGTTGCTTGTCTTTGGCCGGTGTAGAGGTCATCACGATGTTGGTCACGTGATATAACGATTTTCGGGCGACCCAAATGTAGATTGATCGTAATAGATCTCAAATATGTACATATGGGAACGGAGGCATCGGACATGTTTCTTCGGTACGTTACTGGTGTATATATGCTGTACTCTTTGCTTACAAGGACATCCTTGAGATCCACTGCTTATCAGAAATACGCCGTATCTCTCAATACAAACCTTCCCAGCTCTCTATAATCTGGCCTGTCCTTAGCTCCGGCCCAAAGCCAGCCATCCAAATTCGGCAGTGTCATCGTTCTAAGCCAGTCATCATCCTTCCCAGTTGCTTTATGAGCTTCCTCAACAATCTGCTCACAAGCATCGACTGCCGCAGCTCGAAGAATATATGCATCTGATTCTGTCACGGTGGGGCCGTCCTTAAGCGGCCGTCGCGTTGTCATCTTTAGTTCATCAGTAGTGAAGGTAGGAAGACTGAGCAGTGCATTCAGGTTGTCAGAGGGACCAAAAGCTTCTGGAAGAGACAACCGAGAAACGTCGATTATGCCAAGGTGAACAAGTATGGATGGGAGAACGTTGTCAGCGAAGACAGGGAGATTGGAGGTGTCTAAGAAAGGAATAACTGTCCTGGACAACGATCCAGCACCATCTGCGCTTGAAGAAAAACGCTCAGAGATCCCATGCAACAGGAACAATGCTTTCTTAAAGATATATACAGCTAAAACAAACCACAGAAAATCAGCGCTGAGCCAATTGCGTTGCTGTCAGGAAAAACTTACGTTGCCCATTGACGAGCGTCATGTCTCGAAAGGCAGGGATCGCCAGCACAAGCTACGGCCCCTTATAAGAGAAAGAGGCTCGGTCTACGCATGTAAAAGCTTTACCTTTTCAAGAACGGCGTCGATATCAACGCCACAACTACGTCTTCTGCCAACTCGCTCTCCTTCTTTTAACGTCTCAAGAACAAAGCTTCCTAGATCGGGATATCCCAGTGACACGAGGATTTCTCCAGTCTCGTTCAAAGTTGATGTCACAATCTTAACCAAATCGTATAAGGGACCTCCGAGTTCTCCTATAACAACGCCTGGTATAGTTTCATGAGGCCTTTCAACATGCGTTGGTAACTGCATTAAACCGGCCACCTTGTCAATGGAAATGTTCTTAATTGCGCTGGCGGAAAGTAAATCACCCCCATCTTCAGCAGAGGATGTGATGAACAACGACAGGACCAATGCGCGAATGGAATCCCAGGCGCCGCGACCGCCGTGAGCATGCAACGGAATACGATACCCCGATCCAAGGTTGATCAAAGCAAGGACGGAAATCAAGTTGAGCTCAGAAAGCTGAGATGGGAAATTAAGGGGGAGTGTCAAGCCGTGATGATGGGAAAGCTGTTTGAAGGTAGAAGAGAAAGCTGCAGAGTGCAAAAACCGTTGTATGGCCTCAAGAGATATCTGCAACCAGTCTTACGCGTAAGGACAGATGGGACCCATGCAGATGCAATAGTATACATCTTGTGCTTACAATTATGCCAGACGATTCCCGCAAATCTTTCGAGGATGTACGGATGGCCTGAATGTAACTCCCTGTGGGAGGGAAAGGCACGTTTCTACTAGAGGGCATTGTCTAGTGCGGCTGAGTTTCAAAGAATTGTCGAAATATGCATCGTCGAATAGTAACTCCTACTTTGCGGTTTTCACTGTGCTCATCATGGGCACTCTCTTCAACCATTCCGTTCCATCGCAGGTGTAATTCGACAAAGCCATCTCCAGATCTGACTGCTCGGTTGCAGTCCGACCTTAAAGTAGCCTTGAAATCTAGGAATTCCTTTGCGGCAACCACGATTCGTGTGCGTTGCTGCAGGTTCTAGTGTTATTCGTACCCCAACTCACTGAAGAAGATAAAGTCTGTCTTGGCTGAGGTATATGCTGCACAAAAACAATCAGCCTCAGCAACATTGAAGCCTTCGGATATTACTTCCATCATAAAGAAAGCGGAGCAACGAAGGGTGAGTTTATGCCGCGATTGTCACGGTCGCTTCATATGTTTATCGTTGTCTTTCATCTTCTATAGCTGGATTCCATGAGACAGTTCGAGAGTGCATCGCGAATGGACCTCGCTGAGCGTGAACAAAAGGAAGCTGCCATCTTGGCTACCTATCTCCCTGCTATGCTCTCTACCGCGGAAATCGACACCGTCCTTCGCCGAATTATTACTGAATCCTCCGAACAAGTAAACATCAAGAAGGCGAAGGGTCACGCGCTCAGATCTTTTTACAGTGAAATAGACAAGAATGCGGTTCAAGGAGATATTGTTATACAGCGACTTGACAAACTCTGGTCTCTTTAAAAATAATTCATGCCTTTTCTTTTCATAGGGAGCCGTGACGACAGACAGTACAACAAATCAAATGCATGCATTTACTGTGGTGGTGCTACATTCTCCTCCATCACTCCAGTTACCAAAGCGTCAGTGTCATGTTCCAGACTTTGAGATCCAACATCTAAAGCAGCAGGAACCACCGAGTCCGAGCTTGAAGCTGCAGACTCTGCATTTTTCTCTGCATCATCCTTTACAGCATCTTCTGTTGACACCACTGGAGCTTTTCCTTTCTCAGCAATACCACTGGTCCCCGAATCACTATCGTGGCTAGGTCGCGATGTTGGCGGTCCATTCTGGCGACTAGGTAGCACGCTTCGTATCCGTACTAGCTCCTCCACGCAACGCCAAACTGCACCTTGCACGTTCTCCAAAGCTCGTAGTCTCTCGTCTATAGCATCCCTGGTCACCACATCCATTCGATCTAATTGCTCCTGCGTTAAAGTTTGAGGTAGGGAACGTAGATCCGGCGCGTTAGTCGTACTTGTACTTCGCAGTAGCTCCGAGACAAGTGGATTAACATCCGCAGGCCGTGGACGGGGCCGCTGCTGATGAGATGTCGATGGAGGTGTGTTAGAAAATGGTGGATAATTCGATTGAGAGGGCATGCGATTATAGGGTGGGGGCGCTACTATTGTAGCGGATGTTGTAGCAGGATCGAATAATGGAATTAACGAAGGCACGGGGTTCCGAGGTCGGGAAAGTATACTCGAAGGTGGCCCTAGTTCCGTTGAAGTCGAGGAGGCCTGGGAGCCTGCATTTACATCCCTTGATATGGATGGTATGTTTTGCGACGAATCGCTCGTAGACGTCGGCGTCGGAGTGGATGGCAACCTTGGGGCGGGGTTGGAATCGTTCACTGGTCCCTGTTCGTTCCTAGGATTAGACGATGGATCTGAGAAGCTCGCTGTGGGTAGTGGACGAGCGGTGGGTGTAATATTCTGCGAGTTTATCCTACGCAAAGCCGCAAGAGCAGCTGCGTCGCGAGGAGTACTCGGTTCACCATTGCTATGTGAGGGCGCAGTCTCCCAACTAGAGGCATGGGTAGAGCTTGCAGACATCCTTTCATTCTCATCAGTCGCAGATGGGGTCGTTGAGGTGGGGGGAGTGGTAAGTATGGAGGTAGGAGCATCAGCTGGCGGCTGAGGCGCAGCAGTGGGGGCTTGGGCCTGCGAACCCACCCGGGGACGGTGCTGCTGAGGTGGCTGCATAGGAGCGCCCCAGGGTTGCCATTGGTTGCCAATGTAGAACCCCTGGAGCACTTGCACGGGTGCGGGCCCCTGCTGCAAGGGAGGATAATACCCTGGCTGCTGCCATGGTCCGAATGGATTCTGGCCTGGAAATCCCTGTTGCGGGAGGGGTGCCCCTGGATTGAAATCGGCAGGCCCGTGGGCGAATTGACCAGGAACAATCGGAGCGGCGGCCGGTCCACCGAACCACCTGGCAAGGAACCCGGGAGCCTGAGGTTGCTGTTGTGCAGGCGCACCAGGGAATCCTTGCAGCTGTGGGAACACGCCAGGTTGAGGTCCTTGTCCAGGTTGAGGCCGATCTTGTCCAATGGGATTTTGACGAGGTGGGCGAGTTTCGAGGACAGTGCGTCGACTATATTGATGCGGGATTGCGTAAGTCAAGAGAGAAAATGTTCTCTTTTGATACAAAATTCGCACCATGTAGGACAGCTTTGTTGACGCTCCAACCATGATCGTAAACAATGAAAGTGAAAAACATGACCACACGGCAATTTCTTTGGAGTGTCATTGATTCCAGTCTGTGCACGTTCTGCTGCAGGCTGAGGATGGCGGAAAAGCATCTCCTCGCGACATATGATGCAGGTCCTATCGTTCATCTGATTCAATTCGTCCTCAGAGGCGTTTGGATATCTCTCGTCCATATTACGGGTCGCAGTACGGTACCGAATAAGATCACGACACCTAGTGATGAAAGAACGAGCAGTCATGTATACGTCCCGAACGATGTTAAGAGGTAAACCATAAAACGTCAGGACGAGCAGGAAGAACGTCAAATATGTTACTAGCTTGAGGAAGTCTAAAAAACAACATTAGATGGTAAAGCAGCATAATAAGTATGTACCGACCAGTGGCAAGCTCGATGTAGAAGATAAACATGCTTTTATCTTCCCAGATTGGTGCATTTTCACCTCCACGAGCAGCTGCACGGCGAATGTCGTAGAAAATGATAAAGTATTTACAAATTGAATTGAGTGCGCTTGCCATCAAGATCGCGTACTTTGGAGTCATTGTCAGCGTCGACGCGATTGTTCCCCATAGGTGCACTGACCTCGCTCGCAAAAAGGACAACACCGCCCACTCCGTGCGTGAGGATGCTCTCAATAGCAAAGCACAACATGATTGTATCGATAAACCAAAGGAAGAAAAATAAAATATTCATTCGAACGTGGAACCATACGTTCGGCCCAGGATACTGAATTTGATCCATCTGACAAATTTTAAAAAAAAAATATCGGCCGTCTGTTGTTTTACTGGATGCCGAACTGCTCACCCACTCAATCCTAAAGCTCATTAACCAGTGGAAGCACTTGACGAATAGAAGGAAGCCAAACATGATTGCAAAATTGACGTCGAACTCGTCACGAAAAATGGTGAAAGCGAGTAAAGACTCGGTAAGAAAAAACCATATCCTATCGTATAAACGCTGTTGAATGACTTCAGGCTTGGAGTGTCACAAGTAATGAGATCTTTACCTCTACTTCAGTGGCACGTAACGAGCCAAAAAGCACATGTTGAAACCCACGACCAACTAAGAGAGCACCTAGGATCCCAAAATTAGCCAGAACCTGAACGAATCTTTAGATTCAAAGGCAGAATCATAAATCCAAGAACATCACACCATGACACTCCGGTTGCTGCGCGAAAGATGTACGGCAACGGAGTAGAAGTTGCTGTAGCTTTTGAACGCATTAAGGACAACGAGTGACACCGCCAGAATAGAGAATGCGCCATAGAGTATGAGTCTAATCAAAAACATAAAAACATTAAACATAAATATGATCATAGGGTGACCCAAACCTATTCGTAGTAGCCAGTCTGGCGTATGGACGAAGAAGGTCCTTGACCAGATTATGAGCAATGTCCAGCACGGGGCTGAAGAATGAACCGACCTGTGCAAACGGCATACTAAAACAAAGAATAGGTTGGGAAGAGCTTGCACCACTTCCGTGTAGTGGTCAAGCAATGCAGAGTATCGGTGAGAGACGTGTCACAGTCTGACGTAAGCAAACCCTGTTTTCTGGCGTTGACAACTCTCCACCACTGGAGTCAATCGTGCCCTATCATACATTTGTGCCTTCTTGTGGTGATTTATGAGCTTAAAGTTCGCTATATCTGCCTAGGTTTGGGTCGTACTGGGGATGCGTCATGCATCACGTATGTAGTCCAGGCCACCTGGCCGGTCATCTTAACTTCACCTGGGAATCGTCCGTTCTCGCCCATGAGTATCTATCTCTCCCGAGGTTTCATGTTAAACGTGACATTGATCAGGCCCTTAGATCCAAGAATCCGCTTTTCTGTCGGGTCATACGTTGAGACATCGCTACGCTCGTGACCAGATTCTACTGGCGCCAATAACAACATCTCACCACACTCTGAATGTACAATCACCACTCCCCCTCGATTTTCTCATCTACTATGACCCATGGATATATTGAGTTACCGTCGACGAGCTTCACTCACGCCTAAAATAGGTGTAACGCTTCAGCGCCTTAAATTTCGCTTCCCAAGTGTACCGAATACACCAGATGCTGCTCAATCTGCCAATCGATAGCGACCTGAATGCGCTGCTTCACATACCCCGAAATATACGTGAGGCTCTGTTAATTAATCGTTGCACGTTATACACTTATCTTGGTTGTCTACCGCCTGCCCAACGTCTGGCAACACGGTCTAGAAGTTTCGCTTCCCCTGGCAGCCCTGGTTTCGCACTCTCCCTTGCCTGTGTGGAGTGATGAGCCTATCGACCTAAAACCTATGTATGATTCTCTCCCTTCACGCTTTTAATTGAAAACACACTTTGAAAGTAGTCAAAACAGACTCATCGTCCCCTTCACACTCTACTTGCATGATTTGAGAAAAATTTGAAGTCAGATACCCATTCACAGCATATATATTGTAGGAGAACACATCCATATCGAAGTTCAGCGCTAATTGCTTGACTAGTCCAGCGCTAGTTAATTGCTAATGCATCCAACCGACAGAGTCAAGCGACTGAGAGCGAAACATCCTGTATGAAAACAGAAAGGATAAGTATGATGGAAAAGGTTACTTGTCCCCACCATAGCGCCATAGGCGCTAATGAGCCGGGTTAGGCGCTTAAGCATCATCAGTTGACCGAAAATTCTCCCTAGCCTTATACTATTTAATGTAGGTACTAGTAGTCTCGTATTCAAGCGTACCCCCAGATCGTCTCTTGATGCCTTCCTTGCGGAGGCGTTCGCCTGTCATGGAAGCATCGAAAGATGTGAAGTTTTTCCACTCCCCAGATCAGGCGCTGGAACCCTCCACTGGCAAGACCGAACTATACAAACTGAAGGACATTGGAAGGAGGAGAGCTCTGGAAAGGGGCAGAGTTCGCGCCATCTTGATCTCCTTAATTGTTGCTATCGTTTTTATCACCTTCAAAAAACTCCCCCCACATGCGCTCCCTGAATCCTACGCTCTATGCTCTCGTGAAGGAAAGATATATACAGTGGATCCGATCCGTAACGTAACGGAATGCATTCTTGTTCACAGAAAAATTATTCTGGATGTTGGTACAATGGGTATGCTTGCCCCAATCTAGCTGGCTATTTCTTATCATTCATGACAACAGCCGAAGTCAAGCAGCGATGGAGAACCGAGAGCTCGAAGGAACGGAACGCTAATTCTCCACCCCCCGATATTCCTGTTCGATACACAAAACGAGGTTCCATCGTTGTACCTGGCATGAGCGATTCGCACGGCCACATTCTGGAACAAGGTAAGAAACTGCAACTAGACCTAGATGGCTTCAGTTCACCAGCAGGTAAGTCTGACATTTTATTTATAGCTTCTGTCTTGATACATCTAACCTCTGGTTCTTGTTGTAGAGGCTGTCAGCCGGATAAGAGAATACATCGAGGCCCATCCTGATATTTTGAACGACACCGACGCATGGATTGACGGTGGGGGATGGGACCACACCCGTTGGCCCGGCTCCAACTGGCCGACTTCGGTAAGTTTGTAAGCGATATGCTGACATGGCCATATCTGATTCAAGCTTCAGGCGGACCTCGAAGCGGACACCGTTGTTCGTGGCCGGCCGGTGGTGCTTTTAAGTAAAGATGCACATGCATTTTGGTGCTCTTCGAAAGTACTTTCGCTTGCTTCGCCCTTGCCGGACACCATTGAAGGCGGTGTAATATTGCGGGATTCGCAAGGGCATCCAACTGGTAAACCTATGATTCAATCATAAACTAAGCTCTAAAATACTTCATCCACTAGGCACTCTCTTGGACAGAGCAATGGATATCATACAACGGCCACCTTGGACGGAAAATCAGATGCTGAGTTTTTTTACCGCAACGGCAAATGATGCCCTTTCTCATGGCCTGACGGCGATCCACGATGCTGGCTTATCACCTCTCCCCGTGTCCCTTCTTGAGAGGTCAGTCCTAATATTTGTAATTTCATACGTCTTTCAATATCCAATATTTAGATTAGCAGACCAAGCCAAATTACCCGTGAGTTGCTAAAAACCTTTGCCAGAATGCTTCAATCAATTTGATTCGAAAGATACGCGTATATGCTATGAGATTCTATAATGAAACTGCCCCATACTGGGGAAGCACGACACCAAAAGTTATGGGGCGTGCAGACGAACGTCTAACAATACGCAGTGTCAAGATATTCACTGATGGTACGTTATCAATTTAGTGAACCAAAGAGATAAAATATATGGCCCTTAGGAGCCCTTCGTTCTGGTGGAGCAGCTGTGAGCTTGTCCTCTCATTGCATGCTCAACTGCCCTGATTTCGTCCCAGCTACACGAACCCTACACGGATAATCCGACCACCCGAGGATTCTTTAGAACCGCTCCCGAAGTTATCAGAGAAGTTGTCCCTCAATTTTTACGAGACGGCTGGCAAGTGGTGAGAAATTCATTCACGAGAAACTACGTCACATTCCAATCATTCAATGTGATCTAGAATACGCACTGCATAGGGGATCGAGCAAATGGAATGTTTTTAGATTTGATGGAAGACGTGGTCAAAGATATCAACGTCACTGCTTTACGCCCACGTGTAGAGCATGGCCAAATAATTGCCCCCGCCGACTTCTCTCGTTTTGGGAAACTGGGAGGTGCGTTTAGCTTGTCCCAACTCTCCGATCAACCGTTAAATAGACCCATACAGTAATCGCTAGCATTCAGCCTAGCCATGTGTAAGGGGTTTTTATTTTATTACTCTCTCCCCTATCTCATTTCCAAAAGAATCGATGATATGTGGTTCGCAGAGGATCGCCTGGTAAGTAAACATGCTTGATTTCAACTTCATAATTCTTAATATCACATAGGGACCTGAACGTATCAAAGGAACTTATGCTTTCCGCTCTCTAATAAACAATGGCGCACCCATCACCCTTGGATCTGATTTTCCTGTGGCTTCGCTAAATCCCATGGATACATTTTATGCTGCTATTACCAGGGTTTCTATCGATGGCCGTTCCCCACATGGCGCCGCTGGCTGGTAAGTGTCTGTACTAGTATGTAGCAACTGACGTCATGTTCATTCACATTTGAAGGTTCCCTGAACAACGTCTCACACGTCAAGAAGCTCTTAAAGGTATTTATATTGACAATTAATTTAAGATCCTTCTTGAACGCCCCATCTCCAGGCCTTACTCTGGATCCCGCGTTTGCTTCGTTCACAGAGTCCATCCTGGGGTCGCTCACTCCCGGGAAACGTGCCGACTATGTGGTACTCTCAAAAGATATCCTTACCATACCCCCACAAGATGTTCTCAAAACGAAAGTTCTAGCAACCGCCTTAGATGGCCGGATTGCCTTTGGACGAGTTTGAATACATTCGTATTGATATTAGTGTCATTATCGGCTGTTATAATAATACTGACCACTTACCCTGCGACAGAAGAGCGATAGGGAGCTCAACCGTACAATAGAGAATATCCAAGGAGATTGTGATAGTTCTCTTGCGACTTTTCTGAGAAATAAGCGTAATTACAAGCCAACATGAATAGTTCTGGGAGCTTCAAGAGGGCTCGCCGGCACCTCGTCACGATGTTTATTGTTCAATGAACCGTGACAAATCCGGTTCACGTAGACTGGTGGACGCAGATGATGATTGTTGCCATGATTTTTAGTTTTCGTGTAGGATAATGCACTATGAGGAGATTATTAGTAGTATCGGATACGCGGGCTTGTCAGTAATGTAAAAAATTATGAAACCGTGATGATTCGCTCATTCCTCTGAATCTAAGTTTTCCTCCCTGGTAAGAAAAATCTTGACCATTGATGTTCTTTTTCTTGTGAAAACGTAACACTCTTTGCGGCCAGGGTGTCGGATGCATTTCGCAACGACTTTGAAAAGCAGAGAATTGCAGCAAATTACAAAACTTGTAAGAAATAAATAAGATGATATAATAGCCTATTAGTAGGTCACAATACATGGTGAATATGGGCATGGACCCAGACGCTCTTGGACCGTCACGCGTCACGGTCAAACACTGGAAACCTCGTGACAGTGTGATGATGTGACAAGGCGTGTCGTGTCAACCAATATTAGACGCCTAAGACTAATCGCGCCCTTCAGCCTTAATATTACAGTAACAGTGTACTGGCAAGATGCCGTTCCTCACGCCAGGGTCATCGACTATTCAGAAGCGCAAGTTGGACGGCGATGATTCTAACCCACACCCAAAGAAACATCACGTAGCCACTCGAAACGATGAGGACGCAGGATACGGAATCGCTTATTGGAATGTGCAGTGGTATGTTCACAAAGAGAGCTTCTTCCCTGCTATTTTGTCTCACCTTGCCTCTGCTCAGGAGGGCTCCTCAGACTAAAAAACACAAGACCTGGGATGGCGATGCTGTCGTAGCCGTCACGTCTGTTGCCGGTGGCTCCCGCTGTGTTCTCTTTGACAATTTAGGGAATATGTAAGTAGACGACAAGGAATATACGAAACCTGCTGATATTATTGCTTCTATATCTATCTCGCAAGTTTAACTAAATCCACAATTCCCCAAACCATGTTAAAAGAAGGCGATTCCTTTCGGATAGGCGATAAGGAGTTGGAAATTGACTTCGCCATTTCTAAGGCTGAATTTAACATGGGTTCCTGCTTTGAAAATAGTCCTTCTAGCGTTTTGAACTCGACCCACAAGGTCGTTATGCCATCAAAGTTGATAAAGCCATTCGCCCCACTCAAGCCAACGATGCAATCTTCTTCCAGACCATGTATTCCTCTCCATCCTGTAAATCTCATAGATACCTCTATCAACAAAAACACCAGAGAAGACGTATTTGAAGAGAAGGGTGGAAGATCCTGTTGGACGGCAAATTGGTGCGCTACATCATATGCATATATGTACTCATAATATAATATAATTGGATACGGTGTTCACTACCGCAGGAGGAAACCCGCAAGTTCAAAAAAGCACCGACCATGGGAGGAGGATGGTTATTTAACGATTTCTGGTTCAACAGTCACACTCATATCAGAAGCTGGTAAACTGTACGAGTATCTCTTGTTACGCGACGTCTTTCTGATGTAATGCACTTGTAGCATTGGTACAGGCCAGTGGAAAGGAGGGGATCCATACTCGGCACAAGAGTGCTTTCTGTTTGGGAAAGAAGTTAGTGCTCTTTGATATGATTTTAGTTTTTTCGAGGTACCAGGTCACCCCCTATAGATCAGACTAGACAATTCTGTGCCGGAATCAGCCATTCCCGATTCCGCATTGGGTGCGGCTCCCCGCAATCCAACGCAACTCGAACCTCCTGTTCCTGCAGCCCCTTCCGCAATCAAGGCATTTGCAGCACCAGCATCCTTTTATGCTCAGCCTCAGAAAAATCAAACAAAAGGCCCTCGGTGTGCCACTTCGCCATTTAAAGTTGGCTTCAGGTTGATGTATATGAACAGCCATAATCCTGAGGCTGAGGGCGCCGTAATAATGAAAGCGCCAAGTAAGGCCCACGAGATCAAATTCAACAAGAAGTTTGTGAGCATCGCCTCATGAGATACTAGTACTGATTTTATTAAACGTAATCCAGAAACTTATCTATCGTGCCGGTGGTCGTCGACCCAATTTTGTCCCGTTTTCTGCGTCCGCATCAAATAGATGGTCCATCCTACTGCTTATTTGCGATATAATTCTAGACTCACTTAGAAACAGGTGTCAAATTTCTATACGAATGTGTAATGGGAATGCGAAAGCACGAGGTATGTACGCGATTTCAACTATTTGAACAGGAACAGATTCTCTTACAACAGGGTCAAGGCTGTATTCTCGCCGACGAAATGTTCACAGCTCGATCCCTCAAGGTTGATGGTGTGCTTACCCTTTCATTTTCTTTAGGGGTATGGGAAAGACCCTACAGACCATCGCACTGATCTGGACTTTGCTAAGCCAGTCTAATTCAAAAAATTCTTATTTCAAATTATTAACCTATCGGTCCTTTTTTTTTACAGAACAGAACCCCTACACGGGGAATCCAGTCATCGGGAAATGCCTCATTGCTTGTCCTGTCTCCTTGGTTAATGTACGGCTAGGCACCATCTTGCAGATCTCACTCTTTGTTCTAAAGTCTTTGCTAGAACTGGAAAAACGAGTTCCATAAATGGATCGGAAGAGATCGTATGGGTATATTTGTGGGTGACAAAGACAAATCTGTTGTTAAGCAGTTTGTCAACTCGTAGGTGTTCTTATCCCCGGTATTCAAGCCTTCACTCACCTGGCAAGCAGAAAAATCCACCAAGTCCTTATTATTGGATATGAACGCTTAAAAGGAGTCATGTAAGTGATCCAGCATACCTTTTTATGACTCCGTTTTGTTAACCAGATCCAGGCCTGACCTTGTCTACTGCAAGTATGTCAACCGTGATTTTCATGCGTCTCATGTCCGTCTGACCAATTCAATGAGCCCCCCGATTGGGTTAATAATATGTGATGAAGGTAATATACCTTTTCTAACAGCTGCTGGGTTTTATCGTGATATAAAAAAATTTCAGGCCACCGCCTCAAATCTGCTCAGAGCAAGGTCAATCAGATGTTTGCAGTATTGAAGACACCACGTAGAATTATTTTATCTGGCACACCAATCCAAAATAATCTAGAAGAATTGCATGCCATGGTATGTGCCTCACAGAGCGATCTATTCGACGGCTTATACGGGGAGAAAGGCCGACTTTTGTAATCCAGGCCTACTAGGTATAGAAGACTCACCCTATCCATGCGACCCTAGTAGTGATTTACCCCTCCCCAGATGATTATGCATGTTTCAAACGTCTTTATGAGGTTCCCATTCTTAAGAGTCGGACACCGGGCTGTTCAAACAAAGAACTCGAGCAAGGCAATGCGCGGTCCGCTCAGGTCAATAAAATTTTATACCCCAGATCTGACAAATAATTTACACAAACCTCAGCTTCTTGCTATATCCAAAAGCTTTGTCCTAAGAAGGGATGCAAGCATCCTTGCCAATTATCTTCCACCGAAATGTACGTTGTCTTTCGTTCACTTTGTTACTGCATATGAACGTACGTATAGTCGAATATGTGGTATTCGTTAAGCCAAGTACTTTGCAACTTGCTATTTTTGAGAAGATCCTTCAGCAAGATTCACTTAACTCTTTGATCCGTGGATCCACGGCTCGTTCCCTAGCGCTGATTAACAGCCTCACGAAAATATCGAATAGTCCTGTTCTTCTTCAGTCCAAAGATGACATGAAGGGTGATGTGGACGATGACAGCGTTGGGGCGAGTGAGCCGATACGTGAAGCCATGAAACTCTTACCACAAGGAGCAAATTCTGATGATGTGTCTTATAGCGGTCAGCTCGATTCTATATTTTCTTGTTTTTCTTTTGAATATAAATATGATAAATGCGGATAGGGAAATTAACGGCATTAGCAAGCATATTAAGAAGCCTTCGCAAAGTCAGTATTCTGTTTCCATGAGTTTCTATTCGTTGATCGACACAGCTTAGGATACCGAAGAAAAATGTGTAATTGTATCGCATTACACCAGTACTTTAGATTTGATTCAAGCCTTCTGCGACAAGAAGAAGTATACTTATAATCGGCTCGATGGGTATGTATGCTTTTGCAGTGAGTTGTCGAGTAGATCGCGTAACTAATAATGGCTTAGACGGACACAAACGGGTAAGAGACAGGAGCTTGTTGACATGTTCAACAAAAACTCGCAGAGTAACTGTTGTAAGTGATCCGTCCGTGCACGAGCTCGTCCAGCTTAGAAAGGACAGTCATTTTCTTACTCAGTGCGAAAGCCGGCGGTGTCGGTCTCAATTTGATTGGTGCATCGCGTCTTGTTCTTGTAGATAGGTGAGAAAAAACACAGCTCGCTCAGATATAGTCTGCATTCACTCACAGTCTGATGGCATAGTGATTGGAACCCAAGGTAGGTGTAAGAAGGAAATCTTCTTGGCTTACTCACCTTTCAGCATTGTAGCCATGACTTGCAAGCTATGGCTCGCATTCATAGGTATGTTAGGCTTTTTACATTTTCGGTTTAATATTATACCGAGGTCGACAGAGATGGTCAAAAGAGGCCTGTTTATATATACAGACTGTTAACCACCGGCACCATTGATGGCAAGCTGGTCTCGTTTCATGTCTTGCTTCGCCTCTGAGACTTGCACCGCTAGAGAAAATTTACCAGCGCCAGGTAACCAAAATGGGGTTGAGTGATTGTGTGTACCACGTTTCACTACTCTACAAATCGTATGACCTTTGTTTCAGCTTTAATGACCAATCAAACGGAAAAAGAAAGTGGAAAGTCCAAGTCTGATTCTTTTTCGCCGCAGGAGGTTTGCTGAATTCCATGATATGCATCGCATATTGTTGACTGACATCATTCGAGCTCCGGGATTTATTTACGATTTATTCGCATACCCCTTGCCACACTCACGATCTTTTGGGTTGCAACTGTTCCACAACTGCAAAGAACGTCAAAGGGACCGGCCACAATTCCAATGAAGCAGACACATCGGATTCAGGCTCAGAGTCAGAGGTCGAGACAGGCTGGGTGATTGCCTCCCAAGTGAAGCCGCGAAAACTTGAGAAAGCAGTAGGTTTCTACGATCTATCTTTTGATTTAAATAAACTTATCCTGTTTTAGCATGCCAAAAAGAGGAAAGCCGAACTCGCGTCGCTTGATGAATGGACTCATGTCAACTGTATGCTTCCTTTGGCAAGAGATAAAATTCACGACGACATCCTGCGAAAACTTATACCAGTTCAAGAAATAGAACAAGACAAGGTTGCGTCGCAGCTCGGCCCGTTTAAATCAAGAGCGGAGAGAATATTAGCAATTGTCGACTCGGCAGGAATTTTGGACGCCGACATAGACGAAACTGGAGAATTGGAAATGAGGGATATTCCAGGGGGACAAATGACCTATATATTCGAGAAGAGGTCGGATTCGACTATGTAGCTAGCCTTACATAACCGAACACCATAGGCGCCAATCTATGGCTGATTCTCCAACCTTGAGTGTGACACTGCTGGGAGCGGGGCAGGAGGTCGGACGTTCATGTTGCGTACTCAAGTACCGGGGAAAGATCGTCGTTTGTGATGCAGGTTCGTATGTTCTCATTCCGTCCTTTCATCTCTGCTGCAATACCACCTAGGTATCCATCCCGCTCACAGTGGCATGGCTTCATTGCCATTTGTAGACGAGCTAGATTGGAGCACAGTGGATGCACTTCTCGTCACACAGTATGGAATATGTCGTCTTTGAACTTTTTTTTTTTTTCAATTATATGACAGTTTCCATCTGGATCACGCCGCCTCACTTACTTATATTATGGAAAAGGCGAGTCAGATTGTCCTTGCAATAGACAATCTTATATATACACTACGTATACAGACAAATTTCAAAGATGGCAAAGGAAAGGTATATATGACACATCCCACTAAGGCCGTATACAAGTTCATTATGCAAGACTTTGTCCGAATGAGGTGCATTAGATTTGGTCGCTGTTATGTTTCCAAATTGAGGTTTCGTGTCTCTTAGCTCGGCCTCAGCCGATCCTCTGTTCACACCGTTGGATTTGTCGTTGTCTCTACCAAACATCATCCCTATCTCGGCCCATCAGCTTATTTCACCTTCTCCTGGGCTCTCTTTCACTCCTTATCATGCAGGCCACGTTGTTGGTGCATGTATGTTTATGATTGATATTGCAGGCCTCAAAATTCTGTATACTGGGGATTACTCGCGAGAGGAGGATCGACATCTAGTGAAGGCCGAAGTTCCACCTCTCAGACCGGATGTCTTGATAGTCGAGAGTACATATGGTGTACAAAGTCTGGAGAGTCGTGAAGACAAAGAGCAACGTTTCACGAGCCTTGTACATCAAATTATTCGACGAGGAGGCCATGTCCTACTTCCAGTATTTGCAATTGGCCGTGCCCAGGAACTATTGTTGATATTGGACGACTACTGGAAAAATCATCCCGATTTGCACAATGTTCCCGTCTACTACGCGTCTAGTTTGGCCAAGAAATGCATGGCTGTCTACCAAACTTATATCCACACTATGAACGCGAGTATCCGTGCTCGATTTGCCAAACGCGACAACCCTTTCGTCTTTAAGTGAAGTGGATTTTTATCTCTTTCACAATGGATACCCTAAAATCGTTGGCAGACACATCTCCCATCTTCCTCAAACCCGAGGTTGGGAACGCAAAATTGCGGATGGGCCGCCGTGCGTCCTTCTGGCCAGTCCTGGGATGTTACAAAGCGGGATGAGTAGGGAACTGCTTGAGCTCTGGGCCCCAGATAATCGTAACGGACTCATTGTTACGGGCTATTCGGTTGAGGGAACTATGGCAAGGGTGAGTTTTAACTACTTTCTCTCGGACTATCTGTCTTGTCTATGTATATCCACCGTGGGCAATGAAATTAAATTTTATCCCCATGTTGCATCATGAACCTGCGGCTACCCTCAAACCCTCACATACCTCTATAATGCTTCAACTCACCTTTCCTGGTTAGGATATCCTGAACGAACCGGAAGAAATTCCATCTCTTAAAGGCTCATCCATTCCTCGTCGTCTATCTGTGGACTATATCTCGTTCTCTGCACATGTGGATTATGCGCAGAATTCCGAATTCATTGAGTTGGTCAAGGCGCAACATGTGGTGAGTTATTTTCATGTGGTGTTCCATACCTTTCTCAGTTGTACAACATAGGTCCTCGTCCACGGCGAGCAAACTGCGATGGGTCGTCTTAAAGGTGCTCTCCAGTCACGCTATAAAGACAGGGACGAAGATGTCAAAATCCACACCCCGCGCAATCTAGAAACATTAAACCTGAACTTTCGTGGGGAGCGTGTAGCCAAAGTATGTTCACCATGTCCTGTTTAATAATCGGTAGATTGTTGACGCCCGTAGGCTATAGGGAAGTTGGCCGCAACGCCTCCCACCTCTGACACCATTCTATCTGGTTTACTGGTGTCTAAGGATTATTCCTATACACTTTTGGACCCTCGGGACCTGCGTGACTTCACAGGACTTTCCACCTGTGTTATCACACAGCGTCAAAAGGTTGCTATCGGCGTAGGTTGGCAACTTGTACAATGGCACATGGAGGGCATGTTTGGCTCTGTAGAAGTGGGTGCAGATAAAAGCAGTGTTCCCACAATGCGTGTACGTTTATTTCCGTGTTCATCATATGCATGACTGACTATTTTTCAAGATTATGGGCGCCGTCGATATTAAGCACACGGGACCCCATGAGCTCACGCTTGAGTGGGAATCCAGCGCCAGCAACGACATGATTGCAGATTCATCCATCGCCTTGATATTCGGAATCGATCGTAGCCCTGCATCTGTCAAATGTAAGATAATATATTCTATGAAATTGCTCACTCCAGACGGTTTTCTTGCAGTAACTACGCAAATACACAAACATCGCCATCCTCATGCCATTGGGGCTGATGAGGATCTGACCTCTTCTCGCATCCAGCGACTAGCGATGTTCCTCGAAACACATTTCGGGGATGTACAACTTCAGGAGCCTGATGCAGAACTGAAGAATGGACCACGGATGGTTATCAAAGTGGACGGCACCGATGCTAGCGTTGACCTAATAACTTTAGTAAGGAGAACTTTACGTGTCTCGCGATGTTGTTAACATAGCGCTCCTAAGACGGTCTCAAGTCCTCAAGAGTTACTGAAGAAGCGCGTAGAGGCGGTTCTTGACATGGCTCTAGCCACCATAAGCAGCTTAGCAGAATCGTACACATCAGGCGTGCCTCTTGGCGCTGCTGAAACCTTAGAAGACACAAAAGATGAAGAAATCGATGCGAGGATGGAAGAGGACTCGTATCAGCCGCTGGGTGAACTTCGCACTAAGCGGGAGGCTGTTGAGCCTCGACCAAAAGAAGATAGCGAAGAGGAAGAAAGCAGTGAAGATTCTGACGAGATATTGGAAGTGATTGGCTAGCACGATTGGGAGTTGTGTATTTGTAATATTTTCCATCCATGTAAGTTGGCAGAAATGCCCAATACGAAAACAACTCTTATTTGATACATAAAGCAATAGAACGCTTACTTAGTTAACAGTTACTTCAGGGGGCTTTGAACCTCGTGGAGGCGAAGGGGGCCATTCTATCTCGGGAGGGTTTGCTGAGGCCTTAGTACGTGGGACATTAATCAATCAGACTGTCTTTCTCAAAATCATAAAATAAAATAAAAATCACACCTCAATGGCACCTTGGTCGTCGGGGTTTAACCTTTGTGTTTTTGACGAATTGCTTGGCACAGTATCATCCATGATGACATCAGCACTATGACCTTCGAGAGGCGTTTTTGGCGCTCCGGCTTCACCGGTAACATTTCTACCACCTTTCGGCCTTCCGCGAATTCTCTTTTCAGGTCCTGAACCAGGGGGGAGCCCGAAAAGTGTGGTCTGGCGCGATGCATCCTTCTTCTCCTTTGCTTTCACCTTTGCTGCTGCGAATAATCGTAAAACATGGAAGTAGCAGCAAATGAAGGTACTCACAGGGAGCATTACTTTGTGTGGCGTTATCGTTGGCTTCGTCCACTTTATCAAAGAAACTATTGCTCTTTGCAATGTTTGTTTCGGTCACGCCGGGACGTGAGAAAGGGTTACCTCTCGGTTCTTGAAACTTCCGAGCAAATGGATTGGCAGCTGTGTAAGAAGATCTTTAGAATGCCTGTCGCAGAGTGCAAGAATACGTACAAGGCTTAGATGATTTAATGCTAGACTCAGGTGTTTCCATAGGTCCCGTTGCACGTTTCTTGTTGGCAGAGCCATCAAAAGAGTCGTCGGCCTGTGAAGTTTCTGGATGCTCATCCCGTTTTCGCTTGCCTTCCCCCAAGGAAGACGGTATATCCGCTTCAGAGGAGTTGTCCCACGGACTGGAATCCGAAGCCAGAGCTCGTGCAGCCACAATCGACTCAGCAATATTTCTAGAATTCCATGTACCGTCGTCACGCGGTATATGTGATTTTGCGGTGACTGGCATCGCAGTCGCCAGCGACTTTCGGAGAGGCATTGGAGGAGGAGCAAAATCTTCGAAATGAGACCAGCGTGATGATTCGGGAGCCTGCTTTTGAGGGGCAGCGATAGGTACCGAGCGTTTTCCCCATTTCATTCGGTGGTCCCTCTCTTCTTCCAGGCGATCTATTTCTGCTCTCTCCCCTTTCAGTCTCATCAATTTATCTTGAAGTCCGACCAGATGATAAAACTCTGCAACTTTAATAGCCATGTCAAATGATTGAGTATGATGAAGGAGCGCCGCCGCATCCAGAGCTCGTTGAAGCTTATCGCCTTTGCAGGCTAATTGAATGAGTTGAATTAGCTGTTTATCCAGATTGACTTCACGTTGCGAGATCTCTTGGTTTGTAAGGTCAGCTCCAAGAGCATCGCGTAAGAAACCAATGTGAAGTTCTTCACGTAGGAATCTAATACATTCTTTAGCAAGCAATGGAAAGTTTTGCAACCATGCGTACCGTTCTTCCATCTGACCTTGTGGAATGTCCAGGTTAAACAGAGGTAATTGGACATCCAATTCTTGAATTAATGGTCTTGGAAATCCAGGATAAGATTCCCGACCCTAAGGCGAATTAGATACAGACGAAGAGATAGCAGAACAAGCACCTTTAGGATGAGACACATGAAAAATGTACTAGACACACCAACAGGCCAATAAGACTCATCTTTACCCTGACGTCGGGTCAAAGTGGTCGTATCAAGCATTGGAATCCACCTCCCTTGACCAGGGCGTCGAAAGTGATCAAGGATAGACAATAAGCCATTAGAGTCATACATGGCCGGGGCCTGAAGTAATGTCAGCATGGCTCCACAAAGTAGTCGTACTTTCATACCCCTTCTTCACTTATTCCAATCCACTTTAATATACTCCCTTTGGGCAGAGGAAGCCTCCCGTTCTGCACGATGATCAACGTGTCGAATGACACCAGGGTGTATGCGAGGTTCTGGCATCCTGAAGGACAAACTAAGTTCCTATGCTTTACTTACAAATGAACCACGCACCATCCAGACTAGTTCCTCCATCACGGTGAACAACAAACACCCATTCACAGCCAGCTACCATAGTGACCACGTCAGCGCCTAGGGCCCATACGTATCTCTGAACACCTCCACCAGTCAGGAATCTAAGGTAACCACGAGTGGTGGCCACAACAACATTTCCATTCCCCTCTATATCACCCTCTGATTTGTTGCGAAGGGACCCTGAAGGAGAACTTCCTCCAGCAGCGAGAGCAATGACTGCTTCTCCTTCTGGGAGTGTGCAGCTCCATTCACCAGAAGAGGCCCAACCAGAATACGGTTTATACATGATCTGAGCAGGATGGCCGGCTTCAGGTGGACACGCATATAGAGCACCGCGTTCACCTAAATAGATCATCAGGTTGAGCGTGCTAAAGTCGTGAGAAATAAAGAGAAAAAACCTAAAGATGCGACGTCACATTTGTTTGAATCTTGAAAGTGGGACCCTGCGCGCGTTGAACGATCGTGAAAATCTACATTGATAATATGGTGCGTATCTTGATCCGTGACCTCAATAACACCAATCATGTTGAATGCTGAATAGGTGCATGAAGTTGATAAGTTGATAATCTCTCCGCATCAAAGGAATTCTGCATACCCAGATACCGTTTTTTGTTAGCCATTGGGGTTGATGCGGGTTGGAAAGCTGCCTGGGCTTTCGTGACGCTCACTGGAGGCCTTCACAGAGGGATCTTAGGAGCTGGGTTAAAAACACGCACCCATCTCCCTGGTGTAGTCTCCATCCCCGCGTTCCTTTTCTTTCTCAGTTTTATCGAGCAGACCGATGTCATCAATCATCCAATCATCGTCGTCCACACCATAATTATGGCCAACTTCGTCTTCTAAGCCGTCGTGGCCTTTCTTAGTGCTCGCGTCGTTATCGTCGTCGAAAGATAGAGGGTCACTGGTTTTCTTCAGAGGAATACCCACACTAGAAGAAGTAAGTTGTGATTTAATTGGGTCTGGCGCGGTAGCTGGAATAGGATCGGGCCATCTGGTCAGAGTCCCATCCGTGTCAGTCCATGCGAGCAAGTTCTGTGTGGGTGAAAAGGCGAGATGCGTGACCACAGCCAGAGGCGTGGAAGGAACGTGTCTGCACTAAAATTAAGAGAGATCTTGGTCTATAACCAAACAACACTAACTGAAACAATACTCTTCGCGTCGCAGTCGACCAGATAAATATACCAGACGAAGTAGCAGAGGCCAAATACGTCCCATTTGGTGAAAGTGCGAGGGCGGTCACCGCCTATAGAGCATGGATTGGAATGCTATGCAAGAGATGTGAATAATAACTTACTCCTGTCACGGAATCATCGGAGAACGTGAAGTCCCTCTTCCAATGTTCTCTCGAAATAGTGACAAGCTCTAAGAAAGCAAAGGAAGACAATCGTCTATCGCCAGGAAATAAGTATAAAGGTGTTTTTACCGTGTGCGCGACTGGCCACTACGAAGTACTTCCCGGATGGATGCCATGCCGCAGAGCAGTCATGCACGTAGTCCAGAGATCTAATTGTGCCACTTAATGTCATTCGTCAAGACAACTACTTTTCCTATACTTACTCCGATTCAACGGCGGGAATGACACCTGTGATTGTTTCTATCCGCTTGGGCTCTCCTCCCAGAGATACATCCCATATGATGATGTCACCGTCGCTTCCACACGTTGTCTAGAAAGAATGAGATTTCCAAATTTCCATCACTCAAGAATTGTATCGCATACCAAAAGTGTGCCAGATGGGTGCCAAGTTGCCCGGCGCACCCCTTTACGATGACCTTCCAATTTCGTGATATTCGTTGTATCCTTCAGATCGACTATTTTAACTTCAAGTTCGCTACAAAAAGGGAGATGAGATGATACAGGGTATTAAGAAGAATAAGCTCACTCCGATGTTACAGCAACTCTTTCACCTTTTGGGTCGATCGCGACACACCTCACAGGCACGGCAACAGCCCGAGTGACTAAACCTTCCATCGCAGACCCTTGGGCATCATATCTTCGCACACATGCATCAAGACTACCAGACAACCAGTGGTATTTCTTTTAATGTCACAGAATGAATAAAAATTGACATTGGCCGATGTGGCTGGCCGCTCACCGAGGTAGCGACGGAGGTGATAGCGTCATCACCTTCAACTGCGACATCAGGTTCCTGCACACTTCCCAGGTCTGGTCTCCATATTCTAACGTAGCCTTCTTCTCCACCCGTGTATAGCTTACTGTAAACATCGGTGGAGGCCCACATCATACGAAGAGCAACAACAATGGTACGTACGAGCCGTCTTGAGAAAATGCAAGACATGTATAGAGCGAGTCAGCATGCGCTGAGTTCACTATCAAAGAGCCCATAATGCTGGACACTTCGATGGATAGGACGCGTAGTGAATGGGAGTAAACGGAAACGCGGGTTAGCTGCTGTGACAACGCGTCGGTCACGTTATCTCCTTAGGGGCGCCGAGCGGAGAACGAACTTGTTCTTGTCTAGAGGGGATGCAAGTCCAAACAGCCTCTGTCTATTCGACGGGTTCTGTGCCAAGGCTGCGGGTTACTAGACACATAGCCTCTCCTATATCTAATTCAGACGACCAGCTGGGGGACGTGGTGCCACCACGCACATCCGAGTTCAAGCGTTCATCATCCTATCCAGACTCGCAGACTACCTCAGAAGACGAATTTGGGAAGCTTGACCATGGTGGCACTGCATCGCGACTACTGTCGGCATCCTTACCTCCTTTAGGCAACAGCACTCACTCTAGTGATACCACCCACCGGCTAAAGGCTTTGCTTAATAGGTTTGAATCTTCCTCCTCCTCTCGCACTCCTATGAATTCGTCTCGAATTGTTCTGCCACCGTCGCCCTCAGAGCCTGACTCAGATTTTGACTCCCGACCGGCACAAGCAGCGCGGGCAAGTATCAAGGACTTATTCCAAAACGCACTCAGAGAACCAGGGGACACCCCGCAAAAGCCGGCTCTAACAAGAAGGGCTAGCTTCAATGCCATAGAATCTCCCAAAGTCAACAAGTCTAGGCGAGAGATCACAAGCGATGAGGAAAGAGAAATATCATCCGGTCAATGGTTACATATGGCAATCATTCAGCTGTGGCTAATGCTTTGCCCTAATAGCACATCGCGCTGATCGGCGGTTTGATCTATCGGCGGCTGCATCATTAGATCGTTTAAGACTCCAATTGTCGGAGTCTCTACCATCTGTTCAGGGCGTTTGTGCGTATACTGCGGTCGTGGTTATCTATTGTCGCGGTGCTCAGCTATACCACAGCGACTGTTGCTTCCTCTTCTCACCCGCCGTCTGAAGGACCTTCTACCCCGCAAAGAGGTGAGTCTGTCAATCGATATGACCCATTTTATACTCACAGGAGCTAGCTACTTCGTCCTACCCTCGTCCGTCCAAGATCAAAGGTCCCTCTCCGGTAACATCAACTAAATCTCGTATGTACTCGTCTCATCTATATAGGATACAAGTGACGTTTTCTGTCCGTTCTATCGTGAAACAGATAAGGATCTTGAGCCATTTAGAATCGCGAATGGAAGTCAGGATGACGATTCGCAATCTTCCAGGCGTACCAAATTGCGTATGCTTCTTTGTAAAGTGTCAAAGGATACATGATATTTACTTTTTGATGTGTACAGAATATAACCAAATACCCAGAGCACAAACTTCTATGCCGGAGCATCCTCCATCCCGTCCGTCAATGACATCGTATTCTTCCTTGGGAACTTCATCCAAATCCTATTCTCTAGATTCAGCTCATCCAAACGAATCTACTCCCCTGGAGGCTCCAATAAGTCAAGACGGACCCATTGAGCACGAATGTAAGCCCTTTTATCACTTCTTCCTTAGACGAACTAAAAGCAGCTCTCAGCTGAACGTGCAAGCTCAGCCCAGCCGAACGTAAATTGTGAGTACACCCTTAGTTGACTAAATCTATGAAAGTTACCTTTCTTATAGATCGAGAGCGTCTGCGCGCGCTTCCGCGTCAAGCAGACCTTGACCGCGAGCATGATGGGAACCCTCGACATTCTCCCACCCCAGTTCGTATACGAACGAATTCTTCAGGTCTCTTGCACGCTTCTGCGGGAAAGAGTACAGGTCATGTCAGTCCCGGCCAATGGCCTACACCACCTGGTTTGAGTCCTCATGGCGCGGGGTCTCCGAGACATTCGCTAATTCAAGACGAAGGAAGTGGTGAAGGACATTCAGAAGATGGACGATGTATGTAGTTATTTGATGCGCGAATCTCCGATTGATAATCTTTCCAGCGTCAAGAAGCACTTCGGCGGCATCAAATGCAGAATGTAAGCACCTTTATAACTATCAATTGACGTGTCTCATCCCGCCCGTATAGATCGCGACCGGCTGAAGGAAACCGAACTGGAACGTCAACATGAACTTGAACGCAGCTGGAACCGCCCCCATTCGCGACGTCCATCCCATCCTGCTGAGAATGCAGACCCTCACCGCCTTGCTTCGCGTTCTAGTTCATTTTTAGAGCATAAACGTGGACACGAACAAACCCGTTCTCGGCCAGATTCTGATTTGGGTAATGGTGATGCTCGGTCTATTTCACCGTCATCGTCTAGGTCTTCCAAATCACACAATAATGGAGTATTAGAAGAGCAGCATGAGATTGAACATAAAGGGGAGCGCAATTGGAGCGCGCCTCATCCGAAATGGGGACCTCATGCACACCACTATCATGATAATCCTGGTGTGAGCCACCATGAGCTCCTTCGTCCTTCCTCCCCTTCAACGCCGATCGTAACGGATTATGAGCGTCATCGTACACATTCCTCATTCTCCAGGTTTCCCGCTACTAGCCACACTCACTCCCAGCATCAACCACATTCAAATTTCAGTAACGGCTATGTGGAATCCAGATCTGAATCGCCTTCGTCGAAGACATCCCTCCCGGACGATCAGCTAGAGGAACAGCACAAGCGTGAGCGGGGTTGGAATGCTCCTCAACTCAAGCGTCAACAACATTCGCATCTTCACTCCCATTCCCATGAATCCAATGGCGTATCCTCATCCTCTTATACTCTGAGACATCCTCACGAGGCTACCCATCAGACGCGTACCTCTCTTGGTGTCTCCATTGACCCAAAAAGTCATCGATCTTCCTCACCAAATGTCCCCTCACATTCACATCACTCCATATCCCTCCGAGGGCCTCTTACACAACCTATGGGTGTTCATCAGTCTGGACCCTCACCTCTTCCTCCGCTTCTTCCTGACGCTCCACGAACCGAAGATGGCACCGAACATGACGTAATTTTGAACTCACCCAAAGTTTCACCATCGCACGGACATGAACGCTCGCTAGCATCGTCTACTCCCGTTCTCTCGAAACCGGAACCTGTGTCTACTAATGAGGGCTCTTGGGAACGTGTCTTACCTCGAAGTTTGAACGTGGTGAGCGGAACAGACGCTACTCCTTCTGTTGTCAAGATAGTTCCACCAAGCCATCGAAGAGGCCACAGACGGACAACAACAGAACTTTTTGGGCCTATGGGTCCATTCCCAACGCAAAGCAATGTAACACCTTTGCTTGTAGCTCCAGATGATAGTAATGCGTCTTTGTTTGGTGCGAATTACTTCTTTCGTTCTATTTTCTTGAAATCTTACTCGGATGGTGTAGCCGATGAATCCATACCGCCGCCTCAAATGAGCACACCTACTTTCAAGACTACTCATTTAGCAGACCTTCCATTATCACCGGTTTCACGTGATGTTCCATTCCCCCCTTCTCCCACATCTTCTGTGAACGAGAAGCGCAACCCTGCAGCGCGCGCAGGTGCGGACCTCGCACGTCTGCAGAGAGCTGTTGCTCCATATTTCACCTTCCCAGAGCGGCCTCTGTCTCCGCCGCAACCCAGCGCTCTGCCGACCACCCTTCCGCGTCAACCATTGTCCCTAAAGTCTTCGGTGTCACAATCCGAAAGTTCATTTCCTCCAACAGAACACCCTGAGTTACCAGACCCTCAATACTCCGAAGGAGACCTCACTCCCGTCGAAGCAACTGTCGGAACGAAAGATCTTTTATCCACGGTCGCTACCCCTCGCTTTCCTGGAGCATTTGGAACCCCGGCATCGACCGCTCCATTGTATCTAGAAGTCGACCCTGTGCACTCTGTCGGCGATTTGGCAACCCAAACAGAAGTGGGAGCTTCATCACGGCCTGAAAATATTGATGACAAAGAGGTCCGCGTGGTCCCATTGCTCCAAACGCCCGCCCCGCCTGGGGCATATCGTGCAACACCCACACCGGCGAAACGCAAAGGAATACTGAAAGTTCGATTTGATGGCGACTCTCAGCCTTCCGAAGGTGTTGCAAACGAATCTACGCATGGTGTCATCGTCACATCTGGTAATATACCTTCTAAGACCAGTGGTTCTTCATCACCTCCGTCTCCAAGTTCTGAGGATGATGTTCCTTTCCTCAATTTAAGTCCTTCGCGACACAAGGGATTAAGGTTGGTCGATGAATATGGGAGGGCAAGGAGGTTCACTGAGGATGGCGAAGAGATTATATTGGACACTCGCAGAAGGAACGCTGTTAAGAGCGAGAACGACCAACCAGCGATTGACGATGTGACAATAACACCGCGGAGGCGGGCGAAAATGAGGCAAGTAGACTCGTTTGGGAATGAAGTGACTGGTACAGAGGCATCCAGCCCTAAGGAGGTGCGAACCGGGGAGGTTCCGGAGACGAAGGGTACCAAGGCGGTGTTCTCACGACTTGCCAAGTCTCTTGGGGAAGTACGCCATGAGCTTGCGGAAGAAGAGGATGCGTGAGCCTTTCTCCTTTCTTATACCAAACAAATTTATCTTCAACCCTTTGCTTCAGGTTGATTTCCGCAACTCCGGACAATGAGCAACGCGATGACGCGCGTTTGATGGATCTTGCTACTGTATCGAAGACAGCGCGCGTCGAGCGGAACAAGCTCGCTCGTAAATTGCAACTTGAACGAAATACGGAAGGTGGCCTTGCGGAGACAGTCTTCATGGCCCGTCATCCAACGCGAGAGTTGGTGAGATGCCCCTTGTTCCTTCGAAATCGTGGTTGAACCGGCATTGGATTGTAGGAAATATCACGAGCGTCTTGGTGGCAGCGCAAGTGGCGGACTTTTATCATTATCTTCATTTTGGAATTCGTACTTTTGTTTATGGGATACCGGTTAGCGATATCCACTGTAACGTTCGCTACTCATTGCTAACTAATTATTCAGGCTGGCCATGGTGCATGCCAAACATGTATGGCTGAAAACACATTTCGATCCATTCTTTCCTGCCCTTTACTTGCACAAGACGCGACCAGGCTTCTTGAGCCGTTTTGGATCACTGCCTACGAACTGGTCCGCGTTTTCCATCACAGGTGCAGTACAGCGTGTTGGTGTTCGGGGATTTATAGTGGGCGTTGGCAAGAGGCTTTGGGAAGAGATATGGAACTGGAAACTAGAGTCCTGGGAAGCCTGGGGAAGTCCTGCGGCAGGCCCGCCGGTACCACGACCATGGCCATCTTGATGTGACCGGATCTGTCTTGTTAATGGTATCTATGTGCTTCTGGTCTGTTGTACACCATAGTATTCCCCGATCACGATAATTCACAGACAGTTTAGCAAGTTAGTTTCCGCGTTAATCATTGCTAAGGGAACATCTGTCTCAGCCGAGGTCCAGGATAAGCATTTCCGAGGTTAGCTGCTTTTAGATTGCCTATAAGTATCATTGTCGCTAGGTATAGCTGTGAGCTTATAAACTGATGGATCCAACTGTTTCGATGCTGCATCCTTTTTCCATGATGTCTGCTACTTCTCCAGACAGTGAGACCTTCTCCACCCCCCCGACAACACCAACGACGCTTTCTTCGATAACAGACCACGGTGTCCCGCACGCATCGCTTTCCCGTCGATCGAGTGGCAGACCAAGCTCTTTAAGTATACAACATTCGAGCGGCGAATGGACGCCCGATATCGTTCTTGACGAACCGGTGTCGGATCTTCCCTCAATGCTGTCGTCAAGCTCTGAACATTCAGACAACCTGAAGCAACCTATCAGATCCCTCCAAGGATCACCTAATATCCAAGGGTCTGCCCAGCATCGCCTCTTGAAACAACCTTTGAAGTCACCTTGTTTCGTTCATTCTCTTCTTGATAAGGGTGCATCCTTTCAAGACTGGTTGCAGCAGACGAGACTCAGCAATTCCACTGGGCTGTCCCGCTCTCTTCCTAATTCTGTTGATGATCCGGTTTTGTTGCAACGGTCACCTTCCCTGCCCATGCCCCAGCCCCCGTCGCAGGAATCGCCACCGTCGAGCGTAGATGACGAAGAGGAATATGACGATTTTGAGGGCACCGGTAGTTTAACACGGCAGCTCGCAGAAACAGCTGTTGGCGTCAGAGAAATGAGCAAGCAGCTTGGTGCGTGGCCCCTGCAATATAACTTTGCTGAGCATTGACCCTAGCCCGACAGGACGTGCCCGTGTTAAGGCGAACATTCAAAGTGTAATGATCATAACAAAGGCTAGAGATAATAGGCTTATAAAGCTGACTCGTGAACTTGCTCTTTATCTCATGGTTACACCTCGTGGTGGGGGTCGAGGTCTCATCGTGTACGTGTATTGCGTCTTTCTACAAGCACTATACCTATATTATATGACACATAGATACGTTGATTCCCAACTGCGGTATTCGAAACGCTTTGATGCTGAAGGTATTGAGCGGGATCATCCAGAGCTCTTCATTCCCTCTCCGAAGCGACGGACATCTAGCAGTAATTCGCTAGCATCTCTATCCTCTGAAAGCCGACACGAAACTCGAGACAGGCTAAAAGACGATTTCAAGGGAACCGGGCAACTTCGCTATTGGACAAGTGATATGTGTAGTCGCAGCCCGCAGTTGTTTGACTTCGTTGTCACTGTGAGTTCGCTGTATCATTTCAGCGGTATTTTCTCAATGGAAGCTTATCGTAGCTCGGCGGCGATGGCACCGTGCTGTTCACGTCCTGGCTCTTTCAAAGAATTGTTCCACCAGTTCTTCCATTTGCTCTTGGTTCCCTCGGTTTTCTCACGAATTTTGATTTTTCTGATCATCAAGTAGTGATGGATTCTGCCATCGAATCCGGTATTCGTGTCAACCTTCGCATGCGATTCACATGTACAGTGTACCGTGCTGTGGCACCAGAAAAGGGAAAGGGACGCAAAGCGGTGAAGAAAGGAGAAACTGGTGAAATTATGATGAAGAACATTGGGAAGGAGGGGTGGGAAGCGCTAGAAGGTGGTTGGGCAGGTGGTGGTGGGAATGCACCAGTGTCACATCCCAAGGACAAGGAGATCATGTGCTTCACGACGAGGCCCGTCGAAAGCTTTGAGGTAATCAATGAACTGGTCGTTGATCGTGGTCCAAGTCCCTACGTAAGCTTACTGGAATTATTCGGTATGTATTAAAAGCTCGGTTGATCTTCTACCACCTAAAAAACAACTTTTAGGTGACGAACACCACATGACTACAGTTCAAGCTGACGGTTTAACTGTATCAACTCCTACAGGTTCTACTGCTTATTCCGTGAGTTCCTGTGCCACCTTTCCCACCCGATATTTATATGCCTCCATCAGCTTTCTGCTGGTGGATCTCTTGTCCACCCAGAAATTCCAGCATTACTTATTACGCCGATATGTCCTCATACACTTTCTTTCCGTCCAATGCTTCTCCCCGACAGTATGGAGCTTCGTATATGTGTACCATACAATTCGAGAAGCACAGCTTGGGCAAGTTTCGATGGTCGCGGTCGTGTCGAGTTAAAACGTAAGTTAGGAGCATGTTCATGGCATTGACACCCTCTTGACCACTTACTCCAGAGGGTGATCACATTAAAGTTACCGCGTCAAAGTATCCTTTCCCGACTGTTTGTGCGGACAAGCAATCGACCGACTGGTTCCACGCTATCTCTCGCACACTGAAATGGAACGAACGAGAACGACAAAAAAGTTTTGTAGTAGTTGAAGAAGGGCCTGTGAAAGCGAACAAAAAACAAGCGTTCAAAATGTCTACAGAAGATTCAGTCAAGGAAGATCCCAGTGAAGACGTTGAAGATGACGACGAACCTGAAGAGAAATTCGATATAGATGATTCAAATTCTGAAACTCACTCGGAACCAGAAGCAAAACTGAAGGCCCGAGAGCAACAGAAGGACGCCCAGAATGCTGTGGCGGCCATGATGCGCAATAGCACTCTGCATGAGTCATTTCGTAGCCACTCCAACAGTGGCATTGATTCTCCTGATCGTTTCGCCGGTCCTATTCCACATCCACATCCAATCTCTCCTCGACATGTACCTCGTGCAGAGATTTTCACTCCTTCTCCTTCTCCAGATCTTGATGAACGTCGCATTGATGGAGAGAATGGAGATAGAGACGATATTCACAGTCCTCGTGCTGTACGGGAAAGTTCCAAGAGCAAGATTCCGCGTAACCGGGATTTTGATGCTGAGACGCCTAGAGCACACGAGCATGCGCATTCGAATCTTGTAAAGAGAGTTCAGCATGCTCATGTCAGTGCTGCGCGACTTGGATCTACGAGTCACCATCATCATCCACCCTCGCAACATCACGTTCGCCAGCACCGATCGCTATCGGTAGATGGAGGTGCACGACGTGCATTCGCTGTCTGGGGTCATGATGAAAGCGATAGCAATACAAGTGATAGTGACTCGCAGGCATAATATGACAATATTTTCCAAGGTTTCAGGCGTAATTGTTTTTTTTGCACGACACACTTTGCTTAGCTATCCTCATTCATTCTGCCTTTCACCAACCAACATGCATCATTTTGCCATCCTTCCCACTGGAAACATCATATGTATTCTGAATCTAACATATATGACGCTTAGAGACCCGTTACGTCGTTTCATAGTCAATCTTCCCCCGCAAGCGCCTTCTTTACCTGAAGTTTTTGCATCACGCTTCCATGCAGGCTACTGGACTTCGCTTTCCCTCTAGGCTTGGTAATATCTCTTGCGCCGGAAATGAACTTCGACTGGCTTGAGTCACTGTTCTTCGCAGGGTCTTCGCGTGAAGGTTCAACCGTGGACGTCAAGTGGGAAGGTACTATTATGGGGGTCAATCGAGGAGGCCGCGGCCACTGTTCATGGAAGAGGTATCTGAGATTGAGCGATCAAAGAGCGGCAAGCCAAACTTACACCACGATTTGGTTGGTGGGAATGCAATGCTGCCCATGGCGGATAATCTCGCTCAAGACGCAAAATGTGATCTTCAAGGAATCGCAGACGGTCAAGCTAGCACGATATCGTCTTTAGGATCACAGTACTGACTGCTCTGTTTGAGGTTCGACGCACCATACCGCACTGCCAAGTGATCCTCCAGATTTACAAAACGCTCCAAAAGTCCTGGATGGCGTTGTAATGTAGGCTTAATATCGTCGCCGAATGTTTTGTCTTTCCCCTTTCCCTCCCTGCTCTGTGCTGTGTTCTAGATCCGTGTTGGAGGGGGCGGGTTTGACAGTGCGCTTGAGAGGTCCTCCTTCGTTTTTTTTGCGACATCGTACTTCATTTGAACATCTCGATTCACTGGCAATGCCGCGTCTGTCCTTACACAAGTGGGTAAATCTACTTGCATAGACGAAGAACCCTCTGCCACTGGTGCATCAGCAGCGAGCTGGACACGTCGTTTGTGGAGAAATTCATTGCGATTGCTAACATTATTCCTTGCTCTATTCTGGGCTATGAGGGTTCATACAGAACGTGTCAACTGAACAAAAGTGTTGGCAGGACTTCAGTTAAAGACTTTCAAACGACACCCCCTACGCACCTGAGTGTGAGTTATAGGTGTGGCCTCATTTGGGAGGTGAATGTATTCGAGTCTTCGATTATCGTGGGTAGAGCTTATAGGCTCACGAGATTGTGAAATTTGCTAGACGCTTTTGCAAGAGGGCGATTGTGAAGAAGTGCACGTATCTCACACTCACCACGGTGAAGTCGATCTAAAGTAGGCTTAACCTCCTCCTTCTCGGAGTCCAGGTTCATCACAAGCATATCATTCTCAAGGCCACGGAGGGCCTGTGATAGTCCAGCCTGATAAGCAAACATCGAGTTCAATCAGTTGATTGATTAGCCAAGCACCATTGTGAGTACTGTACAATTTTCAAGAACCGAGAAAGAGCACGGTCCCAACCCACGCAGCTCTGGAAATTAGTGGTTATGCTGGCAGATCCTAAAGATGGGCTATTGCTTTGTTGTATGGCATGAGATGGGGTACCTTGATTCATATCATCGAAAGCCTTTGACGGAGATGGCTGCTGGCAATAGTAGATTAGTCATGTGCACAGTGGCCTTATAGTAGGCCTGAGTCGGACAAATGCTCAGCATGGCGAGTATTTGATTAGTTAGTGGAGGTTAGCGGGTGTTAATGGTTGGTTAGAGTTCAAAGAACACTATAGGTATCAAGATCGAAAGGGGTACGAGAGCTGACCTGGGAGGAAAAGCCCGACGATGCATGTACGCAATGGATAAGAAGACCAACTTGATTATTAACTTACTTACACGGCATCCTTGTTCAGAGGCAACAACATCGTTATGACAAGGATATATACCTTATGCATATAGAAGTGATTAACAAGGGAAGAATCAGGGAATGAACTTAGGCAATCCATCAGTCCCCAACAAAGTGTCATCGTCTCCTAATACCCTGGGGCTATCACCAATACGAGTGTGGATTATATTTTTAACAGCATCAAAGTCGAACTTTTTGGCAACGTGTGTATTAAAACCCTTGGGGAGGGGAAGTTCACCTGGCAGGCCATTGGAAGATCCGAAAAGACCAAATGGATCGTTGAAGGCCTGAGATTGGGGGAAATAGGCAACAATGAGATTGATAATATCACGCAGATTCTCTTGTGGGGCGTATATGACAGCATTGGGGCCAGCATCATAAGTGTATGCGGCCTTTAGTCTGCCTCCAGTAGCGACCGAAGCACGATTGTATTCAACAATAAGGGTTATGATTGCCCGGCTGATGTCGTTCATGTAGAAAATAGGTGGATCGGTGTCGAGTGCCACAGCATGGAACTGGTTTGAGTCCTGCATCGTAATTTGAGCGAAAGCATCAAAGTTCTTCGTCCTGATCGCGTCACTGATGGAGGCCATGCGAAAAGGAACAACATTTTTTATGCGATGTTGGAGAAGTGCCGATGTTTCAACAGTCCTCTGCATACCGGCCGTGGAAGAAGTGCCCTTCTTCTCATCGGAAACAACAACAATAAGAGCATGCAGTTCAGGCCAGTGCTCGCGAGGCGCAACTTGTATTGCAAATGAATCGCTTCCATCCTGTTTGATACCCTGCTCCCAAGCAACGAACCCACCCATAAGGGAACGACAGGCAGAGCCTGAGCCTTGACGAGCAATCAAGGAAAGTTCGCTAGCCGATGCAGGGAGTTTATAAAGCGCTGAAAGAGAGACTACTAGTGCTGCAAATCCGGAGGCCGACGATGCGAGTCCCGCTGCTGTGGGGAAGTTATTATAGGAGCAGATATGAACGGCAAATTTGGATAGCTATGGGTTTGTATCCTGTAAAAAAGCCAGATTGAAGCGGCAGCACTATAACTCACCGTTGGGGCACTCGGGTCTTTCTCTTCGACTTGACGGCGTTGCCGTTTTAATTCTGCGATACAAGTCGAAAGCCTGCCCCCTTCCTTGATGTCATCTTCCTTTCCATTGAGCCACAATCGGTCTTTAGTGAAAGTGGGGTCAGCCCGTGAGGTGGTCGTTGATCTGAGGTGATCTTGGTCAAGAGTCACCGAGAGTGAGGAGTTGGTCGGAAGGATGAGCTTGGTATCCCTTTTTCCCCAGTACCTAATGGGCGTCAGAGGGCTGGTAAACGAAGTGCATGCAAGAGCTCACTTGATGCATGCGATGTTAACTGGTGCTGATGCGGTCGCTTGGTAAATGGTCATGGTGGAGGAGATGAAGTTGGCAGATTTTCAATCTGTCGTACGAGGAGAACATAGTTTTAAATGTGCGCTTACTGCATGGTGCCCATGGGCGATGATCTCCATCTGCCGCTCGTCTCTTCGCCGTCCCATTCAGGGCGTTGACACGAAGATTGTATGCTCCTTGCCGGCAAAACGAGAGAGATTCATGCGCCATTCCATGTCTGTGAGTGGCTCCCAAGTTACCACTGCTTTTGAGATGCCCCTCGCCCCTCGATATCCATGTCCTTTCATAACGGCGAAAGATGTGGAAGATTACTTGCTACCTCTGTACCGAGCTGGTTGGGGCATCTCACACGTAGCGTCCAGAATTTCTGGCTCAAAGACAATACCACCAGCAACGCAGCTCTCCAAGAGAATCCTTCTGCGTAGCCAAGAGATCGCTGCTATCTTCATGAAGGATGCCACAGCCATAATTATCGACCAAGAAAATGTGAAAGCCATATTTTTATAATGCTAAAGTACACTGGCTAATGGTACTGGTATAGCATCATCCAACTTGGGAAAAGGCGGCGGAAGGTGCACTTTCAATCCATACTCATACCCACACTGCCATGGCACCTTGTGAACGCCAGAATGTCCACGACCAGGAAACCTTTCCAAGAATACGACCAGGGATTACACATCGAGATATTCGTTTTGCTATCCTTTTCGAGCGGCTGCTGCAAGACTATAGCCATGGCAGATTTCTTCACATCGACACACCTATTTCGAACTGTTGCGCCCAACCAGTTGATATTGACTCTGTACACAACTTCCGGGCACTCTGAGCACCCTTAGCACCGTCCAATTAAATCATCTCCCACGTGCAAGCATACTCAGCTTCCCCCGATTAGGGCATTCAGGTTCGCAATGGCTTCCTTGGATTCAGGACACTGTTCCAAATTGATCCTCTCTGCCTGTACACCTTGTTTCATCCTGTCTTCATCTGTACTCCCTGCCAGCGGCACAATGCCACGAATTTGTGCGAGCTTAAAGAGTGTTTGTGCAGGAGTACAAGATGCTCTTTCAGCAAGTGCAAGGACTGATGGATGGTTAAGTAGAGAAGGGGAACCGGATAGCGTCCAGAAAGATCTGGGTTAAGGTTTCAATAGAGCTCAATACCGTCATTGTCACCATGATACTCACTGGTATTGAATCCCACGAAACAAGCAGTAAGCACAGACATTCTGGTCCCAATTATTGCCCTGGTACCATCGGTTTTGGACGATCTGGACCTTCCGCAATTCACAAAGAGTATCTAGCATCTGAATATCATATGTGTTACTGACACCAATAAGCCGTACTTTGCCTTCATCTTGGAGCTCAATGAGTACCCTCCAAGCTTCCAGCGTTCTGCCCAGCGTCTCCAAAGGGGAGTGCAGAATATAAGAGTCCAGATAGGTTGTATGCAGATTCCTGAGTGACACTGTGAACGATGCCAAAACTTGATCTCGAACAGGAGACAACGGATCATAAGGCAAAGGCTTGGACCTATCCTGGCCGGCGATGGATGTAAACCTTTGATTACTTCGTTACACCAATAGAAAATTCCACTGTCTTGACCGCTGGTACGTACTTTGTTTGCAAAAAAATCTCTTCACGCTTGATGTTGTGTGTTTCTTGCAATACAAGCAAGGCATTGCCAACAAGATCTTCGCGGTAGTGTTTTGGTTGACACGCCTTATGGCTAGTGTAAGATATGCATGCCTCCCGGTGCGCAGAAACTTGAAGGGACTCATGCCGTATCTATTCCACGAAAGCCTTGTAGCACTGCCTTGACGACTAGCTCCGCGGTCCTCTCTTTCTTCCTATTCCGTTATGAACTATAGACAATATCGGGTTCAACATACAGATCAACCAACCTACCATGCAGTTCCGTAGAGAATATTTGGGAGGGGCATAACAGATGCGTTGCGTCCTTACAGTACCTGTCACAACTTGTCACCGAGAGGTTCGATCGCATAAATGTGACATGTACCATTTACTCAAAGGTTTACATGAACATCTTACAAGGTACTTCAACGTCTTTATGTCGCAGCGGATAACCTGATGTCATTTCAATAGAAAGGATGAATATTCGATCCTTATCCTAGGACTAGCCGGTGCTGGCAAAACGGTAGCTGAACAATGTTTGTTAAGATGTTCTAACTACTATACATGTATGAGCATGTCAGACACTTCTGGAAAAGATCAAGACTATTTATAACGACATGCCGGGCTTGTCTGCCGATAAGATTGCTCCCACCGTGGGCCAAAATAGTGCGCTATTATCTTCTTCCTTGTTTTTCTTGCCTACTATCCTAGGATCAAGTGGGGAAAATCAGCCTACCATCTACCGTCCTCCAGTTCTGGGACCTCGGGGGTCAGACTGGTATACGAGATATATGGCATCGATACTATAACGCATGTCATGCCGTTGCATACGTGGTAGATGCCCAAGATAGGAATCTATTGGAGGAAGGTTGGGAAGTATTTGGTGAGTCCCTTCAGGCACTTATGATGGGTTACTGAAAAGATGCATACTATTCAAGACAGTGTGCTTTCCGCTCCGCAGATATTAGATGTCCCTCTTCTTCTCCTAGCAAATAAGCAAGACAGTCCCGAAAGTATGTCTGTGCAAGAGATTCGAGAGAACTATGAAGCTTGGTGGCAGAGGAGGAACGAGGATGCCAATGATCGAGGAGGCGGTCCCTCAGCAGCTCCTCATGAAGAGAGAGTAGCTAGCCTTGAGGTACTAGGTATTTCTGCTCTTGAAGGGTGAGTCTATAAAGGGGGTTTATGTTAAACATATAACTAACTAATGGGAACATAGACAAGGCATCAGGGCTGCCGTGGATTGGCTATTCTTACGAGTTCAAAACAGTCCCCGCAGGTGGGTTCTGCTTAGAATACATTGGCGATCGGTTGATATTTCCATTTGCAGGCTGAACGAAGAATTGTAAAACGTAAGTCTTATACCACAATCAATACGCACATTTTATAATACCATGAAGGTTTTGAGAAGGTTCATCAAAATGTATCTATGTAACCACGAATGATACCTGCATTCTTCCAAGCAAAAAATCCAATTACAACACTGAATAGCAACGGTAGGATTTTTGGCAAGACGATTTTGATGACATCTTTCAGAATGGCGGCGTAATATCCAACTGTGGATACTGTGCTACGGGGCAAAGCAAGTTAGGGTAAGGTGCAAAGAATGCATGCCAGAGTCTAACCTGAATGTCGCTGCAACCCTGTCGTTGAGAAGTTTATATACTCCTGCATCCAGGCTTAGCTGACCACGGTCGACTCTGAAGGTGTCTCCGTGATCCGGTAACGTATATACCGCGCCGTTGGATTTGGGATCCGTATCAGTAGCCGCTTTGAGAATTGTCGCTCCTATGCGTGAGATAGGAGTTAGAGGTATTCCTGCCATGAATAGTTTGATAGCAGTCGGAACGATGGGGGTGTCTGTTTTACTTTAGCAACATCACAATTGGATCGACTAAGAGATTGATTGAACCCACCCGCAAAAAATGGGCATACAATACCAAATCGTATTTCGTCCTTAAATTGGCCGTACAACGACCCCATAAGTCCAATCAGGCCATGCTTTGAGGTGGAATAGAGGGGAGCCATAGGAATGCTCTGTATGGATGCTAGGAGTAGGATCAATCTCCCGATGTAAATTGGGTCTTATGGGAAACTGACACATGGAGCCAATGAATATAATAGCCTTGAGAGAGTCTGGGCTCTGGTTCTGGTTCTCAAGTAGGTAATATAAAGCCAACCTTGCAGCTACACGAAGTCAAGAGGCGGAGCTGTAGCGACAAGTATCAGACTCACAGTAAAGCACTCCAATAAGATCAATTTCGAGAGTTTTCAGATCCGGCTTTGTTGGTATACCATCAACGGCAGTGACTCTTGGTGCTGCGAACCTGCCTAGTTCGCTCACTCCGGCATTGGGTACGACAATGTCAATTCGGTTATATGTACGTATAGTGAATTGGAAAAGCGAGAGCTGCTGCTCCCACGACGTTACGTCGCATTTTTGGGCAATGGCATCACTGAAGATTACTTCTGGGAATATGAGACGCTAAGCCCACTGAAGAACTGACCCTCCCGATGACTTGATTTCGGCCACAATGCCCTCTGCTCCTTCTAGGTCTAAGTCACCAATGGCTACCTTTGCCCTGTAAACAATTACTCCATAAACCGGCCGCAGACCACAGAGAGTCGGAATACTGACCCATATTTGGCGAAAAACAGAGCTGCTGATTTTCCTAACCCACCTGCAGCCCCTGTAGCAAATGTCAGACCGGTGAAAGGAGGCGTGGCCCGCAAACCTGTAATAATGACAACTTTGTCCTTGACTCTGTCTGCGCTTGTAAATAAATCTGACTCTGCGACAGTCGTCATGAAAGAGTATTATTTCGTATTACTTCGTAGTGTAACCGGTTATGTAGCAACGTAGGTAATATGACAAGGAACTCCAGCGCTTCGGGCCCGATAGTATACCGCTCGACAATTGTGCTTCCACATGACCAGCTTCCCTGACGATCAACCAGACACTTCCCATAACTATGAATTCGAGCAGGAGGAGCTCGAGGCAATTCGGTACACTGTTTCCGTATTTAGTTGTTTTGGTTGTCTGACAATGATACTCCCACATCAGTCGCTATGAAGGTGAGCGACACTATCACTACATCAAACCGGTCCCACAGACATGATTTAATCTTTTTATAACAGACTTCAGCACGATAGGTACTACAGTCACACATTTTGCATTCGATATGCTCAGTAAAACATGGAGATTGGATTGAGGATTCCATGATCGAGAGAAATCGCCGTCTCCGCAAGGAGCGTCAGCTGCAAAGCACGCAACGCCATCTCCACGACAGTCTCAGTCCGCAATCATTGTGGATACAGATAGTCAAAGCAACCCGTGCAGGGCAAGGGTGGTTTGTTATAACACTTGCGGGTATGCTTTCTTGCCTTATTTTCGTTCTTTCTCATGCAAACATTTTGGCAGGGGTCTGTATCGGTTTTAATGCCGCACTTATATCCATTGTAACTGCATGGCTGTCTGATATCAAAATGGGCTATTGTCGCGATGCCTGGTGGCTAAATCGTCACTTTTGCTGCTGGGGGATTGATAGTTCGGAGGAAGACGGCTGTGCATCGTGGAGGTCATGGGGCTTCTACACCCCGGAAAAGTGGATAATATATGTCTTATGTGCAGTAGGTCATACATTTCTGCCAATTCAAGAACAATGCTCACGGCGTCAAGACAATGTTTTCGTTAATTTCCGCATCCCTGGTGAAGAATTTCGCCAGATATGCCGCAGGTTCGGGCATATCGGAAATTAAATGTATTATTGCAGGATTCATCATGCAAGGTTATTTGGGCGGTTGGACACTATTTATCAAAAGCTTAACCTTGGTATGATGTCCTCTTCAACGATTTGATTTGCATTTTCATGTTATATCACATAGCCCCTCGTGATAGCATCTGGACTATCTGTAGGAAAGGAAGGTCCATCGGTCCATGTTGCCTGCTGCATTGGAAATGTTGTGGCCCGTATGTTTGGTAGGTACTCTCGCAGTCAAGGTGAGAACCGGACTGTTATTCCGATTTTCCAGATTTCTAATTGGTAATCAGGAAAAATGCGCGAGATTATTACAGCGGCAAGTGCCGCCGGGGTCGCAGTAGCCTTTGGCTCACCTATTGGTGGTGTCTTGTTTTCCATTGAGGTATGTGAATTTCTTTCAAATAATCATAACCAACAACCCCTGCGATGTAGGAAATGAGCCATACTTTTAGTATTAAAACCATGTTAAGAAGCTTTTTCTGTGCACTGGTTGCAACCGTCACACTTTCGGCGAGTCAAGGGCCTCTTGATTTTTTACCTGTAATTATGACAACCTACCTGTATATGTAGGCTATGAACCCTTTCCGGACGGGGAAGCTCGTACTCTTTCAAGTCACATACGACCGTGACTGGCATTTTTTCGAGATTGTGTTTTTCGTTATCATTGGCATATTCGGCGTGCGTTCTATAAACAATCAAACATTATTGAGTCTATTTTCTCATCCTGTACGCAGGGTCTTTATGGAGCTTTTGTTATCAAATTCAACCTCCAAGTTGCTGCTTTTCGTAGGAAATATTTGGCTAACCATGGTGTCGCCGAAGCGGTCACTTTGGCTACTCTAACCGCCATTTTCGGTTACTTCAATCGCTTTTTACGGATCGACATGACGGAAAGTCTTGCTATCCTTTTCCGAGAATGTGACAACGGAGGTGATTACGACAACCTCTGCCAGTACGTCATGTTTGAGTCTACGTGCCACATCTCCCTGATCCTTGGAAGCAGATCTGGGGTGCAGTGGCGAATGGCAAACTCGTTGCTTTTGGCAACAATATTTCGCGTAGGTTTCGTTATACTCTCGTATGGCTGCAAAGTTCCCGCAGGTATCTTCGTACCATCTATGGCTATCGGCGCAACCTTTGGGAGGATGATAGGTATCATAGTCAAAGCCATGTATAGGTAGATGCTGTCCTTTTTTCGTTAGGTTCTGTTGACCCTGTCATTTATCAGAGCCTACCCTCAATGGGGTTGGTTTGCAGTGTGCCAACCTGACGTACCGTGCATCACACCGGGCACTTACGCCTTTCTAGGCGCAGCCGCAGCGCTCGGGTGAATTCTATTAACTGTTCTTCTATTGCCATATTGACTTGGTCGAAGAGGTGTAATGCGCATCACAGTATGCGTCGTGGTCATCATGTTTGAACTGACGGGTGCTCTCACTTACATTCTTCCTACAATGGTCAGTTTCATATTTGGCTCCAGACCGCATTATCGAGTTTCGCATTCTAGATTGTGCTGCTAGTCACCAAATCAGTGGGAGATTTTTTTGGTGGTGGTGGTATTGCTGATGAGATGATCCGTCTGAATGGTTATCCTCTTCTGGATAAAAATGACCATGCATTTAATATCTCTGGTACGTTTCTTTGGCACTGCCGTCATGATCACAACATTAACTTAGGGGCCTATACAAGTATCGAGAGTAATGCGACAAGGATTACAAACCCTGAACGCATCTAGAACGACAGTGGCGGATGTCGGTTAGTCCTTTTCTTTAACGTGCGTTGGTCGCCTAATTGATTTCCATAATTACACCAGAGATATTACTCCAACGCACTTCATTCCAAGGCTTTCCTATTGTCTCTAGTGATGGCCGACGTACGCTCGAGGGATACATTGGCCGCACTGAAATTAAATACGTACTGGGTATGTTTGTTCATCTCACAATTTGTCATAGTCATGTGTGAGCGTTGGATACAGAAAAGTCTCGACAGTCTCGTGATGTTTCTCCACAAACCTTTTGTTCATTTACCTCGGAAACGGTTGAGCAGGATGACCCGACAGCAGGCACTGCACCAGCATTGGGCATCGACGAAGACGAGTTGGAAAATATGGTCCAAGCGTCAGTGTCGGGGGCTGTCAATATGTCACCATGGGTCAATCAGGTGCGACCTCTTTGCATGGACGAATCTATTTTGATGATCTTACTTGCTCAGACGCCCTTGACGGTTTCCCCGCAACTTCCTTTGGAAATAGTAATGCAGCTTTTCAAACGATTGGGGTGTGATATTTGTTCATCTGATTAGTGACCTAATCACTGATTTATCTTTAGACCCCGAGTGATCTTGGTCGAGGAGCATGGGAGCCTCGTGGGTTTAATCACAGTTAAAGATGTGCTTAAATTTATAGCATGTGAACGTGGTACATCCACTTCGCCCTGGAACGATGGAGGTCTGGAAGGAATACTCGAAGAAGCCTGGATGTGGATGTCCCAATTTGTGGAACGAGGCATAGACTGGAGTCGAAGTTTATTACAACGATGGGGATACCCGTACCGGTAGCTAGATGGATACGGCGACGGCAAATTATAATTTGCCAAGCTTAGTATACATAGGAACCTTTCAATGCAACAACCATCGATTGAGCTGTCCTCGACCAAACCCTAACACGTCATGTGTATGTATCGTTTACCTAGGTTCTTTTCTTGCTACGGGGGTATATTGTCGATTGTTATTGTGATTAGGGTTACCGCCCATCTCACCAGCCCAATGCCCATAAAGACGATGCAACACGCAGTTGACTGATGTGAAGGGATGGTTAGAGTTTAGTAATTGCAAGACGCGGTCATCCACTAGGTACATACCAGATTGACTACGATCAGGATAGCAGGCTGCGTGCCGCGGAGTTCTTTTTAGATTGGCAAAACAGGGTCATTCTTTACCTACACAAGGCCGGCGCAAGCCACATATAAGACCGCTGAGCTTGAGATGTATCCTCATTCGTTCCATCTCACGAACGAAGCAGCACTCTCCCGACATTAAAACACAAGGATGGTTAACGAATGGGAACCCGGAACACAATACGAGCTGGGTGCTGTCGTATTTGTACGTTACCTTTTCTCTAAGCTGAATACGACGTTGACAGGCAACGTTGTAGTTTGAAGGTGAGCCCTCCATACAGTCAGTCCCGGAACGTTCAATGAATCTTGCTCGTCTCAAAGGCCATAAGTACAAGATCATCCAACCTCACCGGAGTGAGGTGTGTAGACTCTGCCAACCCAGTGGCTTTCACTCACCGAGACCACCAGTCCAATTGGACTCCGCCTGCAACGCCTGGTAAGATGGATGTAAGGAATTCTGCGTTTGCTAGCCGCTAATCCAGTAAACGTAGCATTGTGGGGCAAACTTCCGGAGCATGATTCAGAGAGTCGGCCAGCTGAATATCAACAACCCCAGCAACAAGCCCCACCTCAATATAAAGGAGGCAGCCTCGACGGAGAGGAAAAACCTTGGCATGAACAGCATTCACAGAAAGTTGAAGTTCATCACGAAGAGCAGCAGAAGCACTGGTACGACCTCGACGACAAGCGCAAGAAGGAACTTGAGGTGAGAGAGGAGTCATCGATGATTCAGATGCTTATAGGATGTAGATTGGAGGTGGCTTAGCTGCGGGTCTTGCTCTCCTCGGCGCCGGATATGTTGCATACCACAAGGTGGGTGCATTCAGTAATGTGCACACCCGCTGTTTCCCCATAACTTTCTGGATAGCATGGCAAAAATGAAGAACAAGTATATCTATATTTAGTTTTTAACCAACTTTAGTTAAGGTATATGGTACAGAAAAAAGCGCAAGTCTGGGCTTTACAGAAATGGTTGCGGGATGCTCAAGCAAGAGCTGAAGCGTTTCATCGTAATGGTCCTCAAGGGCCAGTTACATGGTACTAAATTACAATCCATCAGTATCTGGTAACTGATACTTAGCAAGGATTCTTACGAACGGCAAAAATATTCCTCGCGGTGCAATTTTGGGTGGTCAGGATGCTAATGGACAGCCTGTTTTCATTGCAAGAGCTTTCCACGAAGGAGGTGTTCGTAAGTGCCACTGCGGATTTGTAAGATACAATGGTTTACTTTATGGCTCTGTAGAGGTTGGTAAAGCCGGTCCACAGTTCGAGCTAGGCGGTGTCGTTGGATATAACCACAAAGAGTTTCAGGTGACTGCTACTTCAGTTTTGCATGGATGTTGTACCTATTCCAACCCAAATAGGTTGGGGCATACGAGGTGTTGATTGGTGATGGCAGGGCTGTCAGATGGGTAGACACCCATGGGCATCTCAAACCAGCGGGGTTGGGATGCCGCCTTGTCGAAGGCGGTCATGAGGAGGACGGTACCTTCCTGTTCATTGCTCGAGCCGATCACAAACACGGTGTATACCCTGGAAAAGCAAGCGAGGTTTTGGATGGTGAGTAATAGAAATGCGGTTAAAAGCATGCTAACTTCTACCGTGTCTCGCAGGGGCATACATACCGTACGATGGTAACGAAGAGTGCAAGAACTCTTACAGGGTTTTGGCTTATGCTTGAAAGTTGATTCAATACTTTACGTGGTGAATTGGCATATCAGTATAATGATCGTGTTCTATGATAAACCTTTGAGCTTGACCGCCTGCAGCCAATGTGAGTAAGTATATAGTTATGTAAGCTGACCACAATGTTACTAGTGTTGCCGCGGCTCGGTTTTGGCTCCGAGCCAAGCCGACCCGGGACAAGCCGGCTTCAAACCCAATGGCTACAAGCCGAGCCGTGATACCCAGTGAAAATCTCCCCTGCGCGGAGCGGATTGGAGCTGCGTCCAGCTGACAAACCGATCTGCGCAGTTGGAGCCCGAAAAAGCAGTTTTTTTTCTGCATTGAGTGGACCACATATGTACTTAGATCTGCTCAAATATAGTCTAGTGTGCTTGAAGATGATCTTACAAGTTTATTAATATTGGTTCGAATATGTGCCAATATGCACATATATTATCAATGCAATATACTGGGATCTGTGCTATTCTGCATGATTCTGCACCACCCTACTACCCCCACACCACTCCACCCCACAGCTACCTGCCAATGACATGAGACTCGTCATATGCGTAGATATATGTCAATTGAGTGTTGTCGTGCCAGCCAAATCCAGCTGATGTTTGTTCGTGTTGTTGTTGGCGCCAAGTGTGACATATACCTAGGTAAAAGTGAGAGAGATAGGCTATTAGATCAGAAATATACTTACCTGTTTGTGCTCAGGGACGAGTGTGGTGTAGGCTTGCATGACGGTGTAAGGGGAACCCCTCATACTGCTCCTTTTTATTCTCCTTCTCCTATTCTCCTCTCTTATTCATGCTCACCCCTTCTATCCCCATCTCCCTTTTATCTCTCTTTTCTCCCTGTTGTTTCTATCTAATATTCCCATTTCCTTCCCCCCCCTCCTCCTTCCTACTCACTTCTACAACTGGTGCTTCTATTCGCGATTTAAGCACCTGGTGATGTGTGCAAGTTGGAACCTACCTGGGCTACGTCATAGGTCACATGACTTCCGTTTTAAGCACCCAGAACGTTCAGTCAGTTCGGAGACTTTCCTTAATTAGTAGTTGCCTCGGCAGTGGGAGTCCTTAGGCTTTTCTCTTTGGATTCCCATCTGCCAGGTATGTATCCTTGCCTGTAGCCTTCCTTGAACTTATATACTTTGGATTCCCATCTGCCAGGTATGTATCCTTGCCTGTAGCCTTCCTTGAACTTATATACTTTGGATTCCCATCTGCCAGGCTCTAGTGTGATATTCCACTAGCCCCAGAGGTTGCCCTTATAGTAGAAAAGCCTGCTGGATCCATAAGTTAGAACCAGAACAGTTTCAACGTGAACAGTCCTGTGTTTATTTCGAACACAAGAGACTCTGTGACATGGTGGAAGGTATGCTGAAGTACCACTGAGAGATCTAGAAGACTTTTCTAGTCTTACAGTAGGTCTATTTACGTTGTGCTGTGGAAGTCGTTACTCCAGTACCTTCTACAGCAAGTAGTATCAGACCTTTCACCGTCCCGACAATCACTCCGGTTTCTTGTAGTGATTTCCAAGTTTGTCAGGGGGCTAAGTAAGACTTGCGGCGAAAGGTGAGTAGTGGGAGAAACTAAGACTGTAACAATTTCGGGGTTGTTTGTAGTTCGAATCATTTCATCACCCGGGGAGCATCCGACAACTGTTCCAGTCTTTAGTTCCCTTCTCCCATCGCTAAGAACTAACAGTAACGTAAGTCGTGGACTATCAGGACCTGTTTGACATCCCACGGTAGAAAGAAAAATTGTTTCTTGTGACCACTCCGGTAACCACTGAAACTACCAGTCTACACAGGACACGAGTTTAAGAGGAGTTCCTTAAACAGGTTAAGTCGGACAAGAGGACCTCTCTCCCCCATGTGGAACCCACTCCGAGACCCCAATCGAGGCCCAAGATTGAGCTACCGTACTAGGGTACCAAACGCAGGACCTTCGAACAGTTTACTGAGAAAACGTTTCTGTAGAAGTATCAACCTGTCCATCAGACCTTCTCACAGACTTCCAACCCTTAACACGGTCCGTCGAAGACGTTCCGCAACCCTACAACAACTGCTTCGTGTTTACTTGAGTCGAACCCCTCCCTCGTATCGTTGATCCTACGCCAGTGGGAGAAGATATCGAAGTAGTCTACACGGAAGTCGGTAAAGTCTTAGTGGGGGTATGACAACTGAGTCCTCCTCAAGAAGAAGTCGACAACTAGGTAGACTTAGTACGTACTCTTACCCCGTTCCTGGTTATGCCGTCCACGCGTCAGCATCCCGAGAGACTACAGGAAGGAACTACTACAACACTGTACATACCGTGACCCCTCCTGTCGCGCAGTAGGCATGAAGAACTCTGAAGGTCAGTTGAAGACCCAACACCAGGACCTCGGTCCACATCGGTTCCTAGTATGCAACTGCGGGATCCGCCCATTGCTGTTTACGTCGAGAGAGCCTTACCAGAAACATGGCGTCTTAATCTAGTTGCTGAAGTCACTACCTAGTTCTAAGTAACCCACTCGGTAGTTGTAACATGTGACCTTATCCTGCTCTCTCACCAGCACGTCACTCCGCCAAAAGGACTTGTTTAGGGCTCAGCTATTTGTTTGGTCACCGTGGCCTCAGTTCATCTCGCGCTTGGCTGAACTAGAGACGACATAGACACCAAACTTGGAGTTGACCCTCTCTCTCCCTCAAACCCGAACCCCACCTTCGTTGCTGTATGACACGTCCTTCCAAAACAAGGGTAAAAAATGCTGCCTTTGCTCATACTCTGGCCCCTCCTCAATTCCCAACACACAGATCGTAAAACCAGAGGCATCGACTCCTTAGTCCAAGACTTAGACACATAAGTAACAAATGGACTAATATGTCGTCACCTCGCTTTGCTAACCCTTAACCGTCGTCCCCGTGTGATAAGTGGACGACGCACTGTGTTTTAGGAGAAGAGGAAGGACTCCGAGACCTAACAGAAGGAACTATCCCGAACGTTGAGAGCCTAGTCACCTACTGTCGTTCACCCGTTAGGTAAACAGGAAGAGAAGTCGTCAGTACCAGGCTTGTAGTTTCCGGACTCCTGTAAGAGTTTGCTTCACCGGACCAAAAGGTGTGGATACTGTCTGTTCCCTTGACCCAACTGTTACCGCTCGTCATAGATGGAGGTAACGGTGACCAACCCGTGGGTACCATCGTTATCCACCCTGACGAACTTCGACACCACGACTAAGGCTAACCACTCCACCCACACCCAAAGCCACCAACTGTGGTTGTCTCTGTCCTCCCCTGCCCATCTTCATAAACCACGTCCCGTACTCCGCGAAACTTTCCGAAGTAATCGTCGTGCACGAACACTCTAACAGGATCGGTGACTTTTGGTAAGTCTTTCCAGTAACAGGCTACCCACAGGAAGTTGGTATAATCGTTAGACCGAGACCTAACTTCCCAGCTCTGGTACCGCCTTAAAGTACTGCTCCCTCCGGACAAGAGACATAGGTCTGAAGAGCTGGTCGAGAAGTTTGAGTAGCTATATCAGTAGTTGCCATACTGCTAAGACTATCATAACTGCGCTGAGCTCAAACCAGGCCCGTCATCAAAGAAGTACCCCTTCCTTCTTACAGCTGGACTTACGGAGGAGCTTTCTCTGGGTCCATCTTACCCATCCCACTGGTCAAGATCAAAGGTAAAGTTTCTACGCACACCGTTTCCTACTTCGTGTTGGACTAAAGTACTTACTGTCCCGGGTCTCCTGGAAACGCACTAGTAACCACTTCACTCAACCCGTGTCCCGTTCTATCTCAAATGTTCTCAAGTTCTTCCGAGCAGGAAAAAGAGACAGCGGTAGTTTCAGTCGTCCTCACCGTCCTCACCGCGTAAAAACTCATCATCCCCCCCTTTCCCTACGTCAGTATTCCGATCGCTGTAGTACCAAGTTCCACACGTGGACCTGTAGACAGACAACTTGGACAACACGGTCATTAAGGAAGACAAGAGAGAGTCGTGCGTTTCGTTGGAGATTTTGGCTGTGCGACTACGTCGAGTAACATTCGGCGAACTTTTAGTTTCCCTAAGCCCAGAAGACCATACCCACATCTGTACCATCTTCACCTACCTCATAATTCCTTACATGGTCTCCCCAGGATTCGTCGATACGTGGACTTCTATAGTTAAGTCTCTGCTTCCACTGTCACTGACCAGGCCATTCAAC
>MU134321.1:317429-336201 GCA_015039355.1 Ramaria rubella
TGCAGTGTGGAGCCTGGTCATCTGGCTTTTTCGTCTTAGGCTTGGTTTCAGGAATAAACATCAAGGAGTTGGTGATGAAGGGTGCACTCGGCGCAGTTCACAGGGTTGAAGCGCTGCAAATATCAGAGTTAATGTCAATTAACAACTGGTAAACCAGGTTGGAGACTTACAAAGGATTGATGACCATGGATTTGGGTAACTGTAAGAGATAACATTAGCTCATAGCATTGATTCATCACAGGGAACTCACATGGTTGGATTCTTGTGTTGGCGTGGGATGGAGAGCCTGCTGGAGACACTAAAGGTAAATCACAATGAGGGGTTGATACATCTTGGTGTTTTTTGTGTTCATGAGCTCTTCAGCAGTGACGCCACCCAAAATCCGATCAATCTGCACGCAACTAAGGAATGGGTGCAATGTGAGGGTAAGTAACTGTACTTCCAAGGCAGAATGATGGAACATACACTTGCCATGCTATGCTTGCTGTCTGTGACATAGGGAGATTGGGTCTTTGAGGGGTAAGTTATACCAAGTCCAGAATCTTAACGTTGATGGCATCCATGCAAGATGGATTTGGTGCCAGTGGTGATATCCAGCTGTTCGTGCTAGTGCTAGATGATTGGCTTGGGTCACCGTGAAGTTGATGTAGATGAGGTCCCATAGGAAGCATGCGTGACGTGCAGTGCCATGGTGGTTGGAAGGAAAGGGGCTCACGCGTGTGGTCACACATGTCACAAGGTTAACTGTTTCTTCAAAAACGATAACTGCCACGAACAGCCACTTGAGTGCAAGAAAAGTCACCCAGCGACTCAGAAATAAACTACAGCTCAATGCACTACACGCAAAGGATGTCTCACTGTCCTCACCAGAGAGCAATGACACCTTTTCTCTTCCTTTGTTACCAGGCGCTCCAGCAGGGAAGAACACAGGCACAACAACCTCCGGCACTCAATAGACCGAATGCTTGTACCAGGTTGAGACAGCAACCTCCTTTTGTGTTTGACAATACCTCTTGCAAGTACAAATCTTGCGCTTGGTCGTCTCGAGCACCGCAGGCATCTGTAGCTCCAGAGGTCAGTGTATACAGTCATGGTTACAGCAGGCGTACTATGTGTGACTGTATGTATAACGTGTACAGTTGCAAATACACATTGCTATGTTGTACTTGTGCGAATTGATGCAGACATGTACATGTGCAGTTTGCAAAGTGTTTGTGCGAATTGAGGTGCAGCTTGACAAGCACTTGTATGAATTTGAGGTGCAGATTGACAAGCATTTGCATGAATGGATGTGCAGATTGACAAGTGTTTGTGAAAATGTGTTGAAATCTGCACAATTGCAGTTATTTTCAGATTTAAAAAGATAACAAAGCAAGTAGCGCAGATGTAGCTATAATTATATATATATACATATATGGCCGCAGCTCCAACCCGCTCCACACAGGGGAGGTTTTCACTGGGCATGATACTTTGACGAGCCAATGGTTATTCCCAAGAGCAGTTAAAGAGTATTTTATTACACAATATGATTCTTTGTATCTATTGCAATTATTCTAGGACATTAAATACAATGTAAATGAAGACACTCATTCGAGCCATTTAGAGAAAGTGGAGCCGGCTTGAAAAATCCAGCTAAAACTCAGCTCTCGGTTTAGCCGGAACCGAGCCAAACCCGCGGCAACACTAAATGTTACAATCACGTGATTCCTAAAGTTCTCTGCTTCATGGAAACTACCCATGTTCCGCGTGCTGAGACGCTTCTCTCAGCAATCCACTCCCTGACGACAATAGATGCTTTTCCATCCTCGTCCGCACAAGAGCTGCATCCCTTTGCTGAGTCTCATGACACAAGCAATGCGGTTTTACCCCAACTTAAGAATATACTGTCGGCTGCATCGCTCATATCCATCGCTTTATCTACACACTCTGCGCTTCCCGTCTCTGACTCCAAACTTGTCTCCTTGATGCGACAGCACGCATCTTTGGCGCACGAACTTAATACTGTGAGTCTTTATTTTTCCAATAAATGAAAGTTCCGTACCTCACCAAGTACAGACAGAAATTAAGCTGGCGTCCAGAATAAAAAATCTTCGAGAGCGTCGTGGAGTTGACTATGGCGAGGATATGCCATCCTCGAAGGCCTCTCTAACTGAGTGGTTTTTAGCTCGGATGGAATGTTGGGGGAACTCAGCAGGGATGCAAATCTTCAACGAGCCAGAGACAGATGGGAAACTTGGCATTGTTCTTGCCGGAAAAATCCTGGTCCTCGACATCGAGTTTCATGTACAAAAAATCGACGATAAAGAGATGATTAAGCTGATCTCATTAAAGAGTTCACATGCTTCCCCTCTGGACGCACCGGCAACATCGGCGTCATCCTTACCAACTTCTGGTGCCTCCCTAGACACCTTTCTTGCGGCTACTCTTCGAGAATACCTAGAACATGTACAGGAGGATCAAGCGAACATCAACCCCATACATATAGCCAAACTCGGCAGATCATTAAAAGCACACATGCAATATATTATGAAGCTTGACAATTTGGCACAACGCGAAGTGGAAGGTGGATCTCGTTGGTTTACAGAGGTCGACGACTTGGGCTCTGTGGCAAATCAAGTGGTACCCAAGGAAGCTGAGACTGTGGCCAAGTCTGTTATCCATTGTTCGTCAATTCTGCGAGACCTTCGTTAACCTTCGTTTGAAATAGGGGGCTTGCCACATCTCATGCACCTCTGGATATTCTTTTACTTCGCGGCCATGCTTTGCCGTTGCCGTACTTGCGAACACCTTCACTTTCGTTTTTGGTCTACTTATCGCCATTAGCCTATCTGACTCTTTTGCGATCTTCTCATCAAGTAGAATCATCCTCCATAAACATTCCTATGACGATATTGCGGTCGTATCTTTCTAAGGACCTTTCACCCAAAGGCTCGGTAGTCGCAAATTTAGCCCTTGGACCTTCTTCACAACCTAGCCATTTCGCTGAAGCTCATGGACGTCCTACATTTCCATTGCTCCCTCCTGATTCCCTTGAAGATACCGATTTTCAGAGCCTGGATCACATCTTGCCTGTAGACAACGGCCCAGATGCATGGGTTCTCGACTTCGGGCCTGAAGGTGTTGTCTTATCCCAAAGCCGGATGTGGGAGATTCAACTTCTCCTTGGCCTTGCACCAGGAGTCGACACGATGCAGATGATGTCATTTGGATACAGCGGTAGTTGGGTGGACCTTCTTGTGTGTTTCTGGAATATTTTGTGCTCTCGCCAGGCCTTACTCATATGCGTGAACGCAGGTCCAGAGGCCATATCAGATGCCTTACGAACGATACACTGCTACTTATGTGAGTAATGTTTACTGCATTAATACAATATGACTTAGCTGCGTGCATAGGCGTCACCGACGAACGCACATCCTCCACTCCATCTACGACTCACTGCCCCCCATGAACCAGGATTTATACTGCGCAAGATTCGTGTGCAGTCCATGAGAGATATATGGTCCATATGCGAAGTATGTAATCTACAATCCCTTGTGATCTAAGCGTGACGATCCTCGTCACAGATTGTCAAGGAACAAAGCTGGTACAACCACCTCTTCGATGGTTGCTATTGGGTCCCGGAAGGCTTAAGCCTTGGTCCTGACATTCACTCAGATGAAATCAATCAAGACAGTATAGATATGCTCCTGAGCGGTATGATCTTTAACCCAATATTCTCTTGGTAGTCTGAGTATTATTTTTGCACAGGCTCTACTGCACCGACTCGAATACCTGTTAATATGGCTTTCGAATCTCCGCTCCTGCCGCCTTTATTCGAAACTCAATTACATCGTGTTCATCCATCTCTTGCCATGGTTTTTCCAAGCAAAACTCCTGGTGCTCCGCTCATTAATGCTTCGATTGCGTTCGACTCTTCAACGAGTGCTTGCGTAAGAGTAATTGTCAATGGTATTGCGGTGCCAGGATTTTTGGAGGAATCTATACGTCGAGGGGGCGCTATGGGATTAGCCGGCCGATTGTGGACAAAATCAGGCCAATCTTCTGTCGGGACTGCACAGTACCTATCGCAAAACTGAAGATGACTGTGTATCCTCAGTGCAAAGGCTAGATCAACTCCTGGTTCACTGGTTCACCACATATTTCAATTGAACTGGTTAACCCCACTTTCCTCCAGTGTGGAATACCCAATAGCAGGCGCTTGAACTAGACGTTCCGATCCTGCACGCACTACCTACAATCGGGACTGGTACGCATCATATGTACTATGGTAATCGACGTGCAACGTAGCTTAAATATATTTTGCCCTCAGGATGACCTAATGAGTTCAACACTACATGCGTTTCTTTGACTCGTTGGCGCTTAAAGTTGTATTGTAAAAGCCTAGGTCACTGCAGGGACCTAGTGAATAAGGTTCATCGCAAAGGATCTCGAATGCCAGCTGTCCTAGGACACTAGTAGAGGCGTAAAACTTTTGTAGCACCGGCGCACCATGCCATGAAAGACCGGTATCACATGAGAATTTTTTTTCTTCCTAGTAGTAAGAATCACAACTTTGGATCCCGGTTCATGTAAGTCTTATACTTAATGGTACGCTAGTCGATCATACTTATGAGCCTAGAAGGAACCTACTACACGCAACGAGACCAAGGTGTCTTTTATAAGCGCCTCGCAAAATATGTTAAAAGATGATTATGACATCTGAACCAATAAATTATTATGTATGCTGATTTTACCGTTTCCTTTCCCGTTCCCGATGTATTGTTTCACAATTGGTTCCCAACAGTCCCGGGATAGTTGCATATGCTCTCCATCGCAGGACTTGAACTGGACGCGACCGGCTTGATCGAGCCTCTTCAATCCAATCCAATCTTCAGAGTAAAGTGGCTGCAATCTCATGGGTACCAGTGTGGGAGTGGAACTATCTTGACCTTCTTTGGGAGGCGCATAAGAGCCAAACCATGCACTTTCTTTGGGAACTACCGTCCTGTCGCGGGTAAAAAGGACGAGCACAAGATTGGAAAGAGAAGCAAAATTTTGCGCATAAGTGTGGTTGCGAGAGCTCTCGTTTTCGTTGTTGATGCTCGTCAAGAAATGGTTGGATGTTAAATAGATGGACAATTGCGTTGTATCACGAAAATACTGCGCCTGCGAGAATATAGAATCACTGAACAACGTCTTCTAAGAATGAGAATCTGAGAGCACACCGGAATAACGTTGTTCTGCGCCCAGGCGCTGTACACGCCGGCGGCAGCAGCGTTTCTAGCCAACTTGCACATTATATCGAAAGGTTTGCATTGGGGTAGATCGGATATCCCCATATGCTGAGAACCAAAGGTGATCAGATTATGAACAGGGGGGTTGTTGTATCGTTCTATATACGCCCTTAAGAATTGTCCGCCTAGATGGGAAGGTTCGTTGGGTGGTTATTCATGCACCAAATGGACCCACCGTACCTTGCGAAAAACCTATGGCGTCGAACCCTCCTTGAAGTTCAGGAACGGCTAATTGCTGTGCCACTGTGGCTAATTGTTCGTCCACATTTCCAAACTATCATGATAATACGGTAAGCAAGCATTGAACAAGAGTGAGGCATTTCGCGATGCACCCATCCAGCTTTCTGGTCTTTTTCGAGATCTTTCTCCACATAGATGGAATGTATATGTAGACCGGGGTGAATCTCACGTATGAGGGACATAAACTGGAGCATTCCAGGTGAAGAATGAGAGTCACCTGGAGCATGTGCAGTGAGCATCTACCATGGGTTGAGGATCGGTCGGTCATAACTATACCTAATCCATGCCAAATGACCAAGGGTATCGAAGTATTCTCTGTTCTGATTCGTATAGGTCCCAAGGACAGACCACGGACAAGAACGGCCAGACTTAAGCTTAGAGCAAGTATTAACGCATACATCTCACAGGGAGATATCATCAGTATCCTGGGATTCCCCTGTCCATCGAGGCCCCCGGAGTGTGCTGAACGAACTTCTCCAGTGTGTTTTATATCCTTGGCGGTACGGTAAATTTTCATTCAAGAATTCGACTCCATTTTTTCAAACCTAGGTAGCACGAAAACGAATCAAAGATTTTTTTATGTGGGTATTGTGTCGAGTAGGTATGCACTCCGGGTCCGGGGGCCTGCTTGTGCAGCGCTGGACCACCGTCAGTCATTTACCTTTTGCTGTTACACACGATGTCTGGCGCAGCAGCATCAGCGGGAGCATCACGTTTTCAAAGCTTCATGAACCATCCAGCTGGTGAGTGGGTCCATTTACACTATCATTCGACGAGGCTCTTAGTCGCTTTCACTTTCACAATGGCAGGCCCAAAGACCGTATTCTTCTGGGCACCTTTGATGAAATGGTGTCTTGTAGGAGCGGGCCTGAAGGACATGTCTCGTCCTGCCGACAAGCTTAGTGTTTCTCAGAATGTTGGTATGTTACCGACACGGGGAGTACCTCCTCATCTGATTGAGAAGGTATTGTGTAGCCCTTGCAGCGACAGGATTTATTTGGGTTCGATACTCGCTTGTGATTACCCCTATAAACTACAGTTTGGCGGCTGTGAGCATCTATTTTGTTATGTGTATTTGTCTCCTAACGCATTACGGCCGTAGGTAAACTTTTTCGTTGGTGCAAGTGGCGTCACTCAATTATACCGAATCTGGGAGTAAGTTGGCTGTGATTCGTCACGCATCCGTTGCGAACTGACGTTGCCATCTAATAGTCACCGAAGGAAGAACCCTGATGCAATTGCGGCAGTCTGAGAGAGGTGTTAAATAACGCGACACGTTTTGTTCCCACCTCGTGTTGGTCGGTATTCACTGATCTTTGCTGCCGCACTTGGAGTCCAGAACGACATGAAGTGAGGCTGCAGTTACAGTAAAATACAAAGCATATCTTTGCATATTATCGTGATTTGCCCTTTGCTTTTGCATCCTTGAACGTACGCGAATCTCTTTTTGCTGCTCCGCCTGCGGTATCATCAACAACAAGGGTCTTGGCTGCGAGTCCTGTTAATGTACCCCACCATCCACCCTGACTTGCCGCTTGTTGAGTCGCGTCAACGATCCTTTCTACCATTTCCCTTGCAACCTTGCCTGCATCCGCGACATAAGGGTTCTCATCTTGCCGAGCTTCTCGCCATTGTCGGTGTTTCTCGAATGATTCCCACACATGTGGTCTCGTTGACCGAGGGCTATGTTTTTGGGACATGTTCCGAGAGAAGACGTCCGACATCACATTATTTGCCATATAGCCCAACGCGGCTCCCATAATGCCGATTAATGCGCCCCATTTTACAAGGAAAATGGTGCTACGCACAAAGAATGTAGTCGTGTGATAAAGTGAGACGAGTGCGAAATAGATGGTGAGAATGGAAATGAGGGGTGGCAAAAGACTCTGCAAGTTTAGGAATGCTATTGCATCTGGTAGAGACGTGTTGGAAAGGTTGAAATACCGCTCCGTGAGCATGACAATGTTGAGGTAAATGACCTCGACGGCATCTAGTAGAGGTTGAGGAAGGATGTCGTGGAAAAAAGAGAGCCACCGTTGCACGACGACAGTGGTCATGGTGAACCTCGAACGTGACCTGTGGTGTCACTTATTTGGTCTAGTGTAATCGGCGGGTTCGGCAACAAAGTTTTGTTTCGGCAACTACCGGCGATGTATAAAATGAAGCTGCTCAACTCAGCGGAGTGCTAATCCCGAACAACCTACTCCCGCCTTCTTCTCTTCCAACCCTCTCGCCTTCTTCCCTTCCCTTGCAATGGGTATCAAGCGCAAATTTGAAGTCGACGTTGAATCTGCCGTCCATTCTTATGTATGACACCCCCTGTGTCGCGTCTTATTGCGTTCCTTACGTGAATTACCCTCAGCGTCCAATGAAACAAATACGTGTTACTCCAGCTCAACGTACACTGTTGCAGCCGGAGGACATTGCTATGGAAGATGTGTCTGTCGACTCGTTTGAAGTTTCATCGCATTCGTTCGACTCTGGCTCTCGTGCGTGCTCCTGTGTCTTTCTAATTTACTATATAACATATTTTGATTTCTTCCAGCCTCTTATCCTTCCTTCGACTTGTATCCCTTCCCATCCTATGGATCAAATGATGTGGACATGAATGGGGTAAACCAAACTTACAATAACAGTACTTCCGAGTCTCGAACTAGTTCCAATGCTTCTGAGGAGAACAAAGCTAGAGTGGGACTTATGCAGCCAAAAGCCTCCTTTGTGCACAACGTGTAAGGCTATATTCATTGATTCGTTCATTCTCTGTTTTCTTCAGCTTCCGAGCTAATTTTGGACAATTCCCCCAACAAGTTCCAACTGCTTTCAAATACCACGTTTACGTGTAGCTTGTGAATCTGGTATAAATGGTCACCGCACACTCTGGTCACAGTAAATATCCAATGTCGTTAGACCTACCCGCCAGTTCACTAATCGTACCATAGATGTGACAACTGTGGCGCTATCGATATGATAGACTGCGCCTAGAACCCCCGCACTCTCATCAACCATAACAATTCAACTTATTCTTCAGTTGCTCCTCCCCTCCTTGTACCTCCTGTCCCCAGCATTCCTATCCTCACCTACCTCCACCTGTCTCTACCTTTTTTCTCCAGCTTCTACTCGCCGACCTCGTTTTCACTGCTTTCCATGAATTTTTTTCAGCTATTACCCGCCAATCCCTCTTATGTTTTCTTTCTGTCCATCTGCTCGCATCGACACGTCGACACAACTGCCAATTCGCCGTATCTGTAACAATATTTCCGACACCTCAGCAAGTCGAAAATCGACATATCAGCTCTTTCTGCTAAGTCACCACTGCCCTCGATCCCCTCCACTCCCGGCCTTCAATTTTGGACCATGGATGTGCGTAGGTCTGAATCATCTTTCTTTTGATCCTCTCCGGGTCGTGCGCATGCTACAATCTTGCTAAGGACCCTCTTGCTGCATGTGTCTTATCGCTTTGTACTTATCCATATATGGTTATTCGCAAAATTAAACTGTGCCACCGATTGGTGGAATGTGATGATTGACTGAGGGTTTACTTCTCCGAAACTCCGAGATAGGCCGGACTATTGTCACACGGATTGTAATAAGTGACGGTGTACCATTTCAACATGCAGGTACGCACTGGTACGCTTCCGCAGCACCTATGCCAAAGATATGGCGTGACACTCAAAGCCAAGCGCAGGTCGTTATTCCCCGCGATGAAAGCAATCAGAATGATGGGGATCCTTGGAATTCTCCTAAAATCCAAATCCTGGAGAGCAGTCAGTGTAAAATATGTATGCATTCGAAATTGAAGACTTTCTTGTTCTTGTGACCGAATTTATTCTATGTCGGTGACACTTCTTTGAAGGTTTGAAGCTTCGAATTCACGCAACTGTCAATCACTGTATCATGATCCCTAAAGCATGTGCGCCTCGTGCCTGATGGACCTCGAAACCTGACAGAATTGTCTCCCTGACAAGTTATGAAGACCGTACCCCTCTGAATCTTCGAGCCATTCCATGACTCAGATGCGACATCGAATGCTAGGCCTCTGGCTTGTGGTCTCTGCTCTGTGTCTTATCGCCCTATATCTGCATCAGTCAGGCAGCGATCCAAGGGTGTTGCTATGGAATAGCAATCAAAGTGCGAAGCCGAATGCTGTAATTGTCATGCTTGTCGCACCGTCGCGCATAACTCGTATGTTAGGGATAACCTGGGTTTGCGAAATTTAGTGGAGCGTAGCTGATTTCCGTCCTACAGAGGCTATGGTGGCACTGCGTAACATCGAGGATCGTTTCAACCGTCGCCTCCAATATCCCTATGTTGTCCTGACAGAAGCAAACATCACTGAAGAAATGCAACAAAAGGTCGACTGGATAACGGAGGGCAGAGCTACTTTCGGTACGCCGGAGTGTGAACTGTATTCATGACACCTTTAGGATGAAAGTGTATCAGCCGACTTGCCCGCGGGAATGTGGGGTCCCCCTGAGTTTTTGGACAAGAGCAAAATTGAAGAGTCTCTCAAGACAATAGGGTAAATGATGGCAGTTCCGGGCACAAGCTAATCAACGATACTGACGAATGCATTAGATTCAGTCCTGGATACCATTCTATGTGTCGATTTTATTCAGGATTCTTTTGGCGCCACCCAGCAATTGCACAATATGAATGGATTTGGAGATTAGACACGGATATCGAGTTTCATTGTGATGTTGCAAGTAACCCCAAGTTTATTTGTCTGAGCTCTTATTAATACCCCATTAGCCATACGACCCTTTTATTCGTATGAGATCTGCTCAAGCACTTTACGGTGCATATTTTTCACTAAAAATTTGAAAATTATATAACAATATTTTATAACAGGATTTATCCAGATCTCAAACGATGCACTTTGGGTGCAACCATCCCTAGCCGGAAATATATCCGCATTTATGTCTACCCACTCTCACCTCGTCCCACCGGGTGTGAACCATGCCTTTTCGTGGCGTGATATAGATAAAGCTCTTAAGGGCGAGGCTGGAAGCAATGATTGGACTATGAGGGCATTCTACGTATTTATGTCTCTTCCTATCCATGAGCTGTCTGACCGATATCCGCCATATAGAACAATTGGGAGATCTCTCATCGAAGTGTCTGGTCGAGTGATCTTTACACTGCCTTTTTTGAATACCTCGATCGTGCAGGAGGTACGACCTCTCTCACCATTTTCTTTCTTTCATAGAAAGGAAAGTCATATCTTTCCCTAGGCTTTTTTTACGAGCGCTGGGGAGATGCTCTGGTCCATTCTCACGGCGTCTCAATGTCTTTACGAGCTGACCAGGTGATGCAATTCACTGATATGGGGTCCGTCTTTCCTCCCCGGCTAGTTGTCGAGTTGAGACTTAATAGACGAACAGATATGAACATCAGCATTGGGCTTATGATTGCCCGTTGTTGGATCGTTGCACGTGTGTTAGAGATCCCGTCAAAGGTACATACGACATTTCTGTATTTTAAGGGCGTGCTAATGTGTTATCTCATATTTTCAGAGTTTAACTCTAACGGAGATCAGTGCGTATTTCCCTGTCTTCATATACTCAGATGCTAACGATATCAATTTCAGATGGTTCAAAGCCAGTACGGGGACATAAAGTGCAGAAAGGCTGTCTTCCGGCTCGACATTGCTTGTACCCTTTACAGTTGAAAACTTGAAAGTAGATGCATATAATTTTATTCATTGATTCTGCTGTACTCCTACGCCTATGTTCTATAGCTTGTGTCTTAAAGGCATAATTTTTTGAAGGGATTTGACACGCTGTTGAGGTTTACGACATACATGTTGTTCCTCAGGCTTTTCGTCATTTGCAATTGCATCGGGCGAAATCGTGCCGATCGATCGATCTTCTAGTCGTGGGAATGCACCGCTGCCAATACTGTGGCGAATATTTTCAACCACTGTGCATCAACAGTTATGGCATCGCAAATCCCTCTCAGCTGTCACATGTCACAGTCCAAACCTACCGTGATGCTTCTGACTAGCCGACCTCGTTTGAACTCATCGGGGCTCACCATTTTCCTCACCTTTAAAAGTTCTAGTTCCGTCGAACTCGTCTACGACGCCCGTCTTTTGCTTGGATAACATGGTGGAATTTAAAACACTTCCGCGTTGCGATTTTTGGGTCCAGTTCTAGAACTATTATTGTCTTGAGCTTCCGGCGAATCTCAACCAAATACATGTTTGTACCTTGAAGTGTGGGACGCTGGGCGTCTGGTTGCATCCCGGGCCATTAGCTTCAACTTCGCAATAAAGAGTTTCCTTTGCCCAAAGTCAAAATGAATTTCCAACTGCGACGCCGCTCCCTCGCTGTTTGGTTCGTAGTCACTAGCCTTTGCTTGGTCCTTTTCTATCTGTATCAGTCAGAGAATGGCTCGAGGCTTCTAGTTCTGTGGAATGGCAGAATTACCTACAATGAGCCGAAGCCGAATGCTGCAATCATTATGCTCATTTCTCCCTCGCGGATGACGGGTATGTCTCTTTGCGTTTCCTGGTTTCCGGTGCTGCACATCTAAGGTGCATTCTTTAGAGGCAATGATGGCTCTCCTTAACATTGAAGATCGCTTCAACCGCCGTCTCAAATACCCTTACGTCCTCCTGACGGAATACAACATCACTCATGAGACCAGACGCAAAGTTGATTGGATCACAGAAGGCAGAGCTACTTTTGGTAAGGCGACTAATACCTGCAGAAAGATGATTGTTCTGATGCATTTTGTTTTCCAGCGGATTTGCCTAAGGATATGTGGGGGGTCCCGGAATTTTTGGATAGGAAAAAGATTGACCAATCGATCGAATCAATAGGGTCTGGCGCTGCATCTTACAAAATTTTGTCGTGATACTAAGCCGTCGGACAGATTTACATCTGAATATCGATCGATGTGTCGATTTTACTCAGGATTTTTCTGGCGTCACCCGGCGGTTGCGCAGTACGACTGGATCTGGCGGCTGGACACCGACATTGAATTTCATTGTGACGTTGTATGTTGTAGTTACTTCATATTTGCCCGTTTCAAGTCATCTATACTGCCGTAGCCGTACGATCCATTTCTTCGGATGCGCACTGCCAAAGCGCTTTATGGTTCGCATGTTTTATTTTTACATGGCTCCATCCTGACCCTATCGTGATAGGTTTTGTGCAGCTTACAGGGGATGTGCTTTATGTGCAACCATCTCTCGCGGCCAACGTATCTGCATTTTTAGCGGCTCACCCTCATCTCATCCGCCGTGACGCAAATAACGCATTCTCGTGGCGCGATGTAGAAAAGGCGTTTAGAGGAGAGGCAGGTAACGAGGATTGGACTGTAAATGTGTTTTACGTAGGTTTGTCTCTTCGACAATGTAAATGAACAGCTCACCAAATTATCGCAGAACAATTGGGAAATATCACACCGAAGCCTGTGGTCAAGCGAGTTGTATACAAGCTTTTTTGAATACCTTGACAACGCTGGTGGTATGCATCCCTATTATACGCATCGTGTGTACTTGATCCTTTCTTACTCGTAGGCTTTTTTTATGAACGCTGGGGTGATGCTGTTGTTCACACTCACGGCGTGTCGATGTCCCTACGGCCCGATCAAGTGCTACATTTCGAAGATATGGGGTACACTTGTTCATTCCTTATCCAACTGAATAATATTAATTCCCCTCATAATTCTCTTATTCCCAGTTATGAGCATCAGCACTGGCCTTATGACTGCCCATCATTAGACCACTGTGCATGTGTTCAAGATGCTCTCTCTGAAAGTATGTTTATTTATAATTAAAAAATTGTCAGACACATACTCACGGTATTTCCATAGATTACAATGCTCGAGGTGATGAGTAAGTATCTCATAATTTTAGATGAAGCGACAAGTCATTCCAGCTCTGCACATTGACTCAGGTGGTTTAATGCCGGCACACAGACTTGACAAATTACTCCCTCGGCTCTTGGGTGTGCGTGGGAGTGCCTTAGCTCAAGCCTTTAATTTTATGCAGAGAACGTATTGATCATCCTCTCCCGATGAATTGAAACCTGATGCAGGATAAGCTCACGCATGCTTAATTTTCGGACAAACTTTGTAAACCACCATACTAATATGTAATTTTTTTTTTCTATTCTGCACCGGAGTATCAAATCTGCGACAACATGCCTAGTTTTGGAGTCTCATCGGCGGCATGATCGGCTTGTTCGATAGTATTTGTTCCCGGTCCTGCGCGCGCATTCGGGGATTTCAAGAGATCCCTACTTTGGGCAACAGTAAGTGAACACGATTGAGACCGATCCGAACGTCATATAACTTAATTAATAAACGTAAACACTGAGCGCACGCGACGCGTTGTGGTCCAGGATGGACGCTTCCTTCTACTTTAGGGCCGGTACATCCTCGAACTACTTTAACACGAATGCAAGCGCCAGCAAACTATTCATCAAACACTCATGTTTTTTAAGCTTCAGTCTCCACCGAAGGCCGGTCTGCAAGATGGTGAGTTCTCGCACATCCAACCTTCTTTCAAGTTATCTATTATGATGAGCATTATAAGTTATCCCTGTCTTAACTTCCATGTCGAGATCTTCAAGTAACGCTTCTGATTATTCCTTTCTCTTTCTCCTTGCAATGCACTCGGCGCTCGACGGTATACTGACATTTATCATCCTCTTGTTCTTCCAGTGTTACGATTTCTTGCATTGGAATCAAGGAGGCGGGAAGGAGGAATGGCGTAGCATGCAAAATATTATGAGGAGACAGTAGACTACCAGCACACTACAAAATTACTTGCAAACTTCAATATGAGTTATTCTTCTTTCTGTTTGTCTTTCACATTATGGGTTTTAGGCAGCGGTAGCGACGACGACTTGCCCGTGTGCGCCCCAGCAGCAGCTTTCTTTGCGTTCTGGAAGTTTGAGATGATCGTCGGAAGAACGGCATTCTATTCACAAAACCGAATGTGAGACCGTCAGATCAGGCTGTGGGCAAGAGCGAATTGAAAACATACGCGGATTACACTCCCAATATCACTGGCGAACGGGATGCGGTGTACCAGCAGCGAGGGCATGAAGAATGGCCACGTAGTGCCCCATTCGAATACGAGGAGCGATATAATGAAGCCTAGATACAAGAGTCTAGGCAGCAGCGGCAAGATCTCAAAGACGAGTGGCAGGAGGTAATAGGCGAGGCGGAGATAATACAAGATGAGAGGTACCAGACGGTGAAAGATGAAGCGCCATATGACGGGAATGCCGCGTTGACCTTGCCTCCAGAGTTTTTTCGGGGGTCTGCTGCGTAGACGTACTCTGATTAGTGCTGAGATGGCATGCAAGACGAATCGTGTAAGCTGCATTGGGGGGGGGGAGGAATGTCAGAAGTCTGCATTGCATTGCACACGCGCGCGCACCTTGTCAATTTGCGCAAGATCCACCCGGCCCAGCCTCTCAAACTTGCCCCAGTTCCTGCCCCAGCGCGAGCACCGTATGCGTGCAACATAGATGGGAAGAGACATATCGAAGGCGGGGAGCCATTTCTCAGAGGTAGGATACCAAAACACGCCATGCAGCACGTATGCAACGCACCCGGCCATGCGCCCGTTCAAACCTAACAAACGCAACCCCCGCACCGTATCCCCAACACGCACCACCCCATCCGCATCATGGTCAAAGAACGTAGGCGTCTGGACAAGCAAAAATCTATGCATCAACCACCGTTACATACACAGCAGGTACTTCAGGTAAAGCCAGACCTTTCCGCCCATCTCCAGCGCCTTCCTCGTCATATCGCGCACCATCCGTACGGCACCTAGGGAGAGCCCATTGACCGCCTCGGCGCCCTCGACAACCCCACCCACCCGGTCCAGCCCTTGGAGCGCTGCAAGCCCCGAGCCAACTGGTTCAAAGGCGGCCCCGGACGTGGCGGCGGCAGCCGCCACGACGCCACCGAGTGCGGTGCCCGCAAGCGAGGTTGCGCCCGTGGCGACATCAACACTCATATCCAGCCCGGCCTTCGCGACGTTCTGGCCAATGGCGAGCCCAGCACCTGCGGCGTTCCGGGCGAGGGTTGCGCCGGACGTTGCAGCGTCCCGGGCGAGAGCTGCACTGGACGTTGCGGCGCCGACAGCCGGAGCGAGCGCGGTGCCCGCAAGCGAGGTTGCGCCCGTGGCAACGTCAACGCTCATATCCAGCCCGGCCTTCGCGACGTTCTGACCAATGGCAAGTCCTGAGCCTGCGGCATTCCGGGCGAGGGCCGCGCCGGACGTTGCAGCGTCCCGGGCGAGGGCTGCGCTGGACGTCGCCGCGCCGATGGCCGGAGCGAGCGCGGTGCCCGCAAGCGAGGTTGCGCCCGTGGCGACATCAACACTCATATCCAGCCCGGCCTTCGCGACGTTTTGACCAATGGCAAGTCCTGCGCCTGCGGTGTTCCGGGCGAGGGCCACACTAGACGTCGCAACGTTGACGGCCGGAGCGAGCGCGGTACCCGCAAGTGAAGTCGCGCCCGTGGCGACATCAGCACCCATATCCAGCCCGGCTTTCGCGACGTTCTGACCAATGGCAAGACCTGAGCCCGCGGCATTCCGGGCGAGGGCCGCGCTGGACGTCGCTGTATGCACGCCCATGCCCAGCCCGGATCTAGCGGCGCCAACGGCGGACGAAGCGATGTGCGTCCCGAGACCGAGCCCAGACTGCGCCACCCTCCCGCCCATAAGGAACCCATCATGCACGAGACCCGCGCCCGCCACCTTAGAAGCGACCCCCGCTCCCGCTCCCGCCCTCCCAACGTCACCCCCCGCCTCCTCACCCAATCGCACGACGTTCTCTCCCAACGCTTGTCCGCTGACCGAGCCTTCGCGCACGGAATCGACACCCACGGCGAGTCCGACGCCCGCGAGGCCTGCACCGGACTTCGCAACATCCACAGCGGACGAAGCAATTTGCGTCCCGATACCGAGCCCAGACAGCGCCACATCCCCGCCCACGACAAACCCATCTTGCACGAGCCCCGCACCCGCCATCCCCGCGCCCGCAACATCACTCTCCACCTCCTCACCCGCCCGCACGACCTCCCCGCCCGCCGTAGCGTCATCCCCACGCACAGACTCGACACTCCCCCCGCCCTCCGCCCGTCCACCAGCACCGGATCTAGCAGCATCCCCCGCAGACGACCCGGACACAGCGCCCGTCCCGATATCGACATCGACGCTGAGCCCGGGCGCGGGGAGGGAGTGCACAGTCGTCCCACCGCTGGTGATCACGCCCTGCACGCCCCCCACCGCCGCCGCCCCCACGTCAACACCAGACCGGAGCACCCCCTGCCCCAGCGCCAGTCCGCGCCCGGCCGTCGATTTGAGCACGGAGCCGAAGGACCATCTTGCGTGCGCGTCTGTGCTGGTGGGCGCGGTGCCTGCGCTTGCATTTGAGGAGGAGGAGGCGGCGGCGGCGGCGGCGGTGTGTTCTGGTTTCGGCGGGGCGTCCGTGGGGGGTGGAGGTGGTGTGATGTGCGTGTCTGTGGTGAGTGCGGGGTGTGCGAGACCTGTGTCGGAGGTCACATTCGGTACTGTGATGTTCGTACTTTGCTCGACTGTGGACGGGGTAGCGCGGCGCTTCGTATCTGGGTCTGTTGATATAGTGGTTGATACGCTCTTAGCCTCCGAGGCGGTACCTTGCAGGCTGCCTCCCGCATTTTGCAGGCCGCCCCCTACACCCTCGAGCGCGGCGCCCACACCCCCCACCGCGGCGCCCACGAGCCCCACGGCAGATACGGCACCCGTCACGGCCGCGGTGGCGGTAGTTAGACCTGATTTTATGGCTGCCCCGCTGGCGCTTGCGGTGTCGTGTGCGGGGCCCGTGGGGGGTACGATGTGTGTGGTGGTTGTGGTGCTTACGGTGTCGTGTGCGGGGGGTGGGGGTACGATGCGCGTGGTGAGTCGGACGTCGAGGGCGGTGGGGTTGAGGTTTAGACCTACGCCTGCACCAACACCAACACCAACGCCAACGCCCGCACCCAAATCCCCAACAGACCGCACCACCCCCAGCACCCCCCCATCCACAGCCGGAACTCCCCCTCCAAGCGTGAGCGGAACCGCATGTACCGCACCACCAGACGAGGCAGTATCAGTATCCACCGCGGACCCGGACTCAGCCACGTCCCCGTGCGTCCCGGCTCTCGGGGCTGCGCTGACGGTGTCTCTATCCTTATCCCGCGCGGGCGCGATTACGTATGTGGGGGCGTGCAGGGTAGTGTGGGGTTGGGGTTGGCCCGGGGCGGGGTGAGAGTTGGCGTCTGGCTTGTGGGACGTGGGGGCGGGTGCACTGATTCCCACTCCCGCTCCTGCTATACCCACTCCGACACCCAGTCCTACTCCTGCCGCCAGAGTCGCTACCGCTCCCGATACATCTGGGAGGGGTGCGGATGTGACGGCGTGTAGGGACGGCGTGAGTGTGAGCGGGGAGGTGAGGGCGCCGAGGGAGCCGGGGAGGGGGTGTGTGTTTCCGAGGTGTGGGGGGGTGGGAGTGGGGGCGGAAGTGGATGTGGGGGGAACATTGAGGGTGTGGATTGCGTGATGGGCTTGGGATGGAGCTTGGCCCGTGAGGGAGCGGGAGTCGCCGTCCGGCTCGTGGGGTTTGGGAAAGGGCGTACCCGTCACGGCGGCTACGGCTTCCGACACATCCCGCCCGGATGCGGATGTGACGGTGTGTGGGGATGGCGTAAGCGCGGAGGTGAGGGAGCCGAGGGAGCCGGGGAGGGGGTGTGTGTTTCCGGGATGTAGGGGGGTGAGTGTGGGGGCGGGGGTGGGAGGAGAAGTTGAAGTGGGAGGGACGTGCAGGGTATGATGATGGGCTTGTGCTTGAGATTGTGATGGGACCTGTCCTTGGCCCGTGAGGGAGCGGGATTTGGGCGCGGATGCAGTGATATCCGCCACGGCTGTTGCCGCGCCCGCGCCCGCACTATCCAGGCCGGAGCTCCCTGCATGCGACACATCCAGCCCGGATGCGGGTATGGATGGGGCGGTGTGTAGGGAGGGTGGGAGTGTGAGTGCGGAGGTGAGGGAGGTGAGGGAGCCGAGGAGGTTGTGTGTGTTTCCGGGATGTGGGGGGGCGTGTGCGTGTGCGTGTGCGGGTGCGGGAGTGGTAGTGGGAGGAGAAGTTGAAGTGGGGGGAGTGTTGAGGGCGTGCAGGGGTGTGTGATGGGCTTGGGATTGGGACTTGTGGAGACTGCTTGGGGGGGAGGCGTCTTGGCCTGCGGGGGGTTTGGAGGCGGGAGAGTCG